>JAAAKG020143915.1:0-11255 GCA_010014905.2 Druon quercuslanigerum
TCAGTACTGCGACCCTACCATAAAATATTACTGCCGCCTCGGGTTTACACTTACCTAAATTTTAGGCTACAGATGATTCTTCAGTGTTGTCGATTTGCATATACTTTTTAAAGAAAAGTTTCCTGAAATACAGATATCTCAGTCAAAATTCAGGCAGCCAAGGCCTCGACAATGCATTTTAGCTGGTAAAGGCGGTACGCACAACGTGTGCGTATGTGAAATCCATCAAAAAATGAAATTGAAAATACACGGCCGGATAAAAGCACTAAAAATAAAAGAAGTCGACTTCACTGATACATATGACGATTTAATCAAGAATTCAGCCTGTGAAAATGCATCATAGGATTGCTTTTTTTCTGTTTGTTATTGAAAAAGTAAAATCTCTTCTCGAAGTAAATGATGAGAAGGAAGTAAGATTCAGCCAGGGGACCAGCACCCACAGGTGGTTGATCATATATTTATTGATAAATATGTCTCCTTTATTTAAATTTTTTATACCACTTTTTTCATCATTTCTATTTGGGATTTCAAATGCGATATTTCAGAAAACAGTGAAACTAAGGACGAATTTTCGACCCGTTTAGCGGAAAAATGGCCGGTTCTGATAACACACGATTTTCTTGCGAAGTCTCAAGCTTCGTATTTCAGCAAAAAGAAGAATGAAATAGAAGAAGGGGAATTTGTGATAAGCATTAATTTTGCAGAAAATTACATGCTTTATGTGCAAAATGCAATCCAGGGCCATCATTGGGCAAATACTCAAGCCACTCTACATCCGCATGTAATGTATTACTGCCAAAATGGAAAATGGAAAACAAAAGCACGACTGTGTCGTCATTATTTCTAAAAAATCGACTCACAATAAGAGCTCAGTTTATTTATTTAATTCGAGAGTTACTGAGTACTTAAAAAAAATTTTGGGGAAGAAAATGTCAAAAAATTTGTTTACTTTTCCGATGGGGCTGCATCGCAATATAAAAATAAATTCAATTTTATTAATCTTACGAAACATCAAGAAGATTTTGGGATTAGTTCTTAGTGGAATTTTTTTGCGACCTATCACGGTAAGGGGGCTTGTGACGGTATTGGAGGGACTGTCAAGAGACAAGGCTAATCACATCACTACTCCTCAAAGTCTTATTGAGTGGGCGAAAAATCAATTTTCAAAGATCAAGTTAAATTTTTTTACTCAAACTGAACATGATCTGCATAAAAAATCTTTGAAAGGACGTTTCGAGAATGCAAAAATAATACAAAATACACGTCAGTATCATTGCCATGAGCCTGTAGATGATAAAAAGATTGCCTGTAGACTGTTCTCAAATGACACCGTTTCTGTTGAAAATGTAACCTCACTGTCAAAAGAGAAAAACTAATTTTAATTGTCCACATATGTGAGGGTTAATTGATTGTATACCGTATATAGCTTGCATGTAAAATAAAAATTTCTAATATTTTCATAACTCTGATGAACGCTATCTACGCAGAATATTCCATGCCTTCTTAGAATGCTGAGATGCCCTCTTGCTGCACGCCTCTCGAGCGAGTTTCGCGGTACGCGGCGCTAACTAATAATATTTATCATTAACCCAAATATCGAGCACAAAAAAGTTGAAACGGTTTCTGGATCTTAAGCGTTCAGGCTCCCTACTACTTAAAAAAAATTTCAGAACAGGGTAGAACAGGATCAGATCGGTATTTGTTTATTAAAAAATGACACAAAATTTTTCATAAATAGTTTACGAAATAATAATTTCTTAATCAAAGCAAGCAGAAATGTTTGATCGCTTTTTGTAAATAAACAAATGCATTTTTCTCAAAAAATGTTAAAACTTGCTCTTATACTAATAAGTCGATTATTTTCCAATACTTAGATTTAATTTTTGTTTCAACTATCTGATGCTAAGAGAAGTCTAGAGTGGAGGGAGAGAGAGAGATGGGTTAGAGAAAACTAACGGTTTCTATCTGACTCATCTCGACTCTTCCAAGACCTTCCAGTTGCTGTCGATCACCCGCCCAAACCAGAGGAGGTCGAAGTCTTCTGGAGAGAAGTCTGCGAAGTGCAACATATTCTGACAACTATACTGAGGTGCCATACACGACAACGTCCTCGCCGCACAACTCAGCACCTGTACGACCCATGGCCACGCGAATGCTGCACACGACAGACACCACACAGGCTATGGCCTCGCCGCTGCACACCGCAGCCACCACACAGCCTATGGCCCACTGGTTGTACCCAGCAGCCGCTGCACACAGCCGCACTCGCACTGCCAATGGCCACCCCGACACCGCTCAACACAACTCCACAACTTACCACTGCAGCTGCAACAATGCAGAGCACGCCACTCACTGACTGGTGATCATTAGTGCGAGCGATTCGCACACCGGACTTACCAGTGCCAATATTCGCCGGCCTCGACCACGAGGACCCGGAGGCATTTTTAGTTCAATGCGAACATCATTTCGCCGAGCCCTCGATAGAGCCAGCTTTGTGGTCACGGATGGTCGCCAAATCCTTGAGCGAGAAGGCGACAAAGTGGTACAAAGTGAACCGAACGCTCTCGTTACCCTGGGCCAAACATAAAATTGTCCGCCACGAAGCAGGAAGTAAAAGAGGCCCTAGGTGTATTCCTGAAAAAGAAAAACCTGCTGGCGTTACGCCTTTTACCCTCAGCCCCGGAGGGCCAAATTGTTTCATTACTAATGGAAGCTTTGAAGCCATCCATTAAAAAGGTGTTGCGAGCGGCAACAATAACGACGTTCGAGGAGTTGGTCCAGCGAGCCGTACAGGCCGAAAATGACGAAGTTGAGGACAATCCTCACAAAGCTAGCCGCGAACAGGCTAGCGAAGGCACGACTGCCGGCCAGCAGCCACCCAGCAACAATGAGAATGCACCTGCAGCCCGCCCTCCTCCGCAATGCCACTATTGCCCAGGGCGGTATTTTCACCGAGAGTGTCCGGCACGTCAATCAGCAGCCGTGCCGCGAAACTGGTGAGAGCAGGCGGCAGAGGCGAGTGCCCCTCCCGCCCCAGCAACGCCGAGCACGGCCAAATTAAGCTGAACGGAACCGTTCAGTTGGAACCCGTTATCCAGGAAGCTAGTTACCCTGGAACGTTCTATGTAAGCCCTGAGCTGAGGGCAGAGTTAATTCTCGGCAGGCCCTGGTTGAAACAGCACGGAGAATATGAAAATTCAGAAGAGTTTTCCCTCTGAGCACCAAGCTGAATTTCGTAACCTCGTGCGATGGCACGCATCTTTATTCCACGGCGGCGGTCGTTTGAAACAAACCCTGGCCAACGTTCAGCACCGAATTCAGCTAAAGCAGGAACACCCTTTTCGCGAGGCACCTCGTCGCTGCTCCGACGAGAAACTTCAATACATTGACATACATGTACGCGAGATGCTTCGCGACGGGATCATCGAGCCGACGACTTCGCCGTTTAGTTCTGCGATAGTCATAGCCGGCAAGAAGGATGGCGACTGAATGGGATGACCATCGACGCCCCACAGTGCCTGCCAAGAATCCATGAGACACTCAAGGACATTGGTACGCCGAAAATCTTTTAGACACTCGATTTAAAGAGCGTGTACTGGCAGGTGCCGATGTCGCCGGAATCCCGCCAGTACACCGCCTTTTCCACGCCAGGAGGGAGACAGTTCCAGTTTAGGGTGATGCCGTTCGACCTCAATAACGCCCCTGGAACTTTCAAGAACCTAATGCGCCAGGTCTTGGCGGAGCAGTGAGGTACGCACGCGATCGCATACCTCGACGACATTGTCGTATATTCAAAGGATTGGGCCCTACATTTAGCCCTCGTTTTAGAGCGCCTAGCCATTTACGGCTTAACCGTCGCCCCCGCTAAATGCAGCTTCGGACAAACAACGTTTGGAACACGTTCCCGGCAAGGAGAACGAACTGCCTGACACCCTTTCCAGGCATCCCAAACCCGGCGAACTATCGCCCGGCAAGCCAGATCTAGAACAGATGTTGCCTCCAACCACCAGCACCGCGCGAACTGACGACCCCGCGCCAGTGCCGATACTAAGCGCGTTGGCTCGCCCGCCTATTTTCCGTGAAGTGATCGACGCGCAGCAGGAAGATCCGTCGATCACACAGGACGTCCTCAGGTGGAGGAGTTTGCAGAACCTACAGAATTTATCCTCATCAGATGCCGACTTCGTAAAGCAACACCGACTCACTGAGCGAGGCTGGTGGCGCCAGGACACAGTCGGGATGTGGCGATTATTAGTTTCCACGACACTGCGCTTAAAAGTGATCTCGGAGTTTCATGGCGCTGCCATCGCCAGTCATCCCGGAACGGATGAAACAATCCGTTCCATAAAAGAATTATTTTTCTGGCTTGGAATGAGTGGGGAGATACGGAGGTACATAGCTGCCTGCCACCTATGTATTTGCTGCAAGCCAGTACGTGCTAAGCATGCAGACTGGCAACGACCATGATCAGCAACCACGGCATGGGATAAGGTCGCCGTTGACGTCATGGGACGAGGTCACAGCTTCATATCGGTTGTGACCGACCTTTTTACCTGTTGGGTGGATAATACAAGCAATAGAGGACGAAGCATTCAGCCGGTTCGGTTATCCACGGAGGATTCTCAGTGATAACGGACCACGAGACAACGCTCTAGACAACGCCAGTATATCACCCGCGAGCTAACCCAATTTACTCTTCGGTTTACGCAGAAGACGGGCTGCTGCCACGGGAATCACTCCTTGCCACCTCCTCATGGGGAAGACTATTCTCTGCCGAGGAGAATAGGAAATGACGCCAGAGCCGGAAACGCTCCCGGCAGCCGAGACGAACGTGAAACGAGAGCACGAGGCTCGGTTACAGCAAACAACATAACAAAAAAAATTTGCTGCCGCACCCAGCCGGCCACAGTACCTTTCAGGAGATTAGGTATATGCGCCCAACCATAAGCTATCAAGCAAAATTGAAGGTTACAATTCAAAACTAGCGCCAGCCCGACTAGACCCCTACCAGGTCCGAGACCATGTATCCGGGGAAGTCTATTGGATATGGAGGGACGGCAGCGCTCAGAAGGTACACGGGAGTACCCTCGTACCAGCACCCACGCCTGAAAAGGACAGGGGCACCAGCGCGCATCGGAAGGATGGTGAAAGAGAAAACGGACACGGTACCCCGAGAGCCGGCGAGCGGGCCCTCTCGGCCGTACGGAGTGCCGAACGCGTCGGCAGAGAAGCACACCTACACCCTATCGAAACCGTCGATAAGGAGGAGAAGGATACCGGCAGCACGTCGCATCGTAGCACGCACGAGTACTCTAACGAGACCGTCGTTAGAGAGGAGCATCACGGCAAGAACGAGCACCCTATCGAAGCCATCGATAGGAAGAAGGATGATGGAGACAGTTCGCCTCATTACAATTGTACAGAGCAGCGGAAGGTCGACCCAATCGGGCTTCGACAAGGCGGAGACCGGTTCGCTCTAGGAGAGCGAAGTTGCAGGGACAACGAAGGAGGCAGTAACGCGGACGAAGTTACAATCTACGCGCTCGTGTACCGGTCAAGTATCGGGAGGCACGAGTCTACGCACCTCGGAGGAGGCAGCTGAAGAAGGATTCCATTAAGAAATGAGGCTGGCGCGAGTTACCTCACCCCTTTCAATAATTGTAATTTGATTTATAATGTAGAGTTTATTACCGGGACGGTCGGAAGACACACTGGTTTTGAAAAGGCTAGCTGCCGAAAGGCACAGACCTAGGGGGAACCAGGGTGGTATGAATACACCCTAGCCATATGTTATAATGTATATAGATAAAGTAGGTAAATGGTCCATGGGGCAGCTTTAGTAAAAAAAATTTGCTTTCAAAGGATAAGAAAACTCTATCCGGGTAGGGATGGATTTGTTGTATGTCAGTAGACATAAAATAAAAACCTCGTAAAATAAGTAATTCGACTACGTGATCTCTCACTCAAGTTTCAAAACAGGAAACTTGAATGAAGGACACTACGTGACGAATTCGAAACGAAGAGTTTGCTCATCCTTCCTATTGTTAGGGCCCTTCTGTAACGGAATTTTAATAGCTTGAAATTCTGCCCTGGCTGAGTGGTGACAGCCTGCTAAACATGTGCGCGGGCCGTGTTTACCAACAGCGACAATGTTGCAGCAGACCAAGTCACGTACGCCTTTTCGGTGCTTCTCTCTCACTCTAACGCGCGCATTTACTTTCCTTCCTGTCATTCTTTTCTCTCTCTTAATCTCTCTATCCTTCCTTTTCTGCCGCATGGGCCAGCGTCGCCGGGAAGCTCAACTCGTTTAGGAAAAACAGAGCCGTACCAAGAATAATTATCTAAGTCGAAACAATACGAAGGCTCTGGGATTTAAGCCTCACTTAAATATTATAATGAAATATTTTTAAATAAACTCATACATTTATAGTTAACAATAAACCCCGAGCTTTCGTTCTGTTTTACCCAGCTTTAAAATTCTTTCTGAATTGGAAGGTGGGATAGAATTAAAACCTAGGTTAAAAAATTATCACTTTTCGGCAAGCCGAAGTATTTTTAACTTTAATTAAAGTATTTAGAGTTAGTTAGGAATGGAGCAGAACTGACGCACGGTGACGTGAGGCAAGCGATCCCTGCCGCCCGGTTGCAACTTCGTTCCTCGCTCTCGCAGCCAATCGGCGAGATCGACATCCCCACGCTCGAGTGCGCAGCCAACCGGCGAACCCGGTATCCCTGCCACCTTCGCGGCACCGCGCGCGCTCAGCACGTAAATAGAACAGGTTCGAGCCTGTCGAGTTATTAGTCTTCCGAACCCGATAGGAGCAACCACACACTTGGTTCACTCTGCAGTTATATACGTTCCGAAGAAATAAACCCCGGAGTCAACAACCAACTCGCTTAATTATTTCTCTTTAATAATTTGGCCTCTTCCATCTATTATCTGGACCAGCGGAGTTTCGAAGGATACCTCTAAGTGAATCCATGTCAATGTTGGAAAATTCTATTGTCATCAAACATGTACGATTTTCACTTTCGATTTTGATTCTTTGTTCGCATTTTTTCTTTGCTCTGATTTCTTGTTTTTCTTTTTTTTGTGTTTGCATTTGATTACAGGGAAGCAGCAACCTAGACGGATAGATACCGTCGTTTTTCGTCGGGAACAGCGACGAGCCAACCGAGGACCCGACTGACGCAACCTCTTCGAATCTTCGTGCGTCGTACTCAAGCCAACAAACTCCTTGATGACAGGGCGTGCCTTGAAGACGACCGGGTCCCGACGCACTCATCGCGAAAGTGCGCAAAGACACCGAGCCGCAGGACGGGTGATCACCGGGGCATTCCAAGCTCAGGCGAGCTTGAATCGCCAACGTCAGCAAGAGGCTCATCGAGGACGAAGTCCACCCCGCGGCCGACGTCACGACAACCGAGCAGGCAAGGAAACCCGTTCATCGCGAGCGACTCTCCACCGGGCGTGAAGCCCGTCACTCGGCCAGACCGGCGACAGTCGAGCCGGCTAGGAGAGCCGCCTTCCCTATTGCTGCAGCGTGGGACCGACCGTCTAGGAGAGTGGACAACTCGGGATGGAGAGCCCGGAGGTTTGCCCAGGAGGGCACAGCGTCGGCTAGAACGGCCGATGCCAATGGGGGAAGATTAGGTAGTGAAGCCTGTCTCCGCGTCGAGAAATTCACCTGCTGCAGACTCATGAAGGAGTCGAGGGCCGCCGCCGCTTGATCGCAGCTCAGCATCGTGAGCGAGAAAAGAAGGAACGACGCGATAGACAACTCGAAATCGCCCAGGGATCGTCGAATGCGAAAGAAAATAACGATCCGACCGCCACAACGAAATACGCAGCCACCGTCGCCGATGCTACTGAAGAAGAAACGCGGGCGGCCAGAGGCTCAGGATCCTCGAAGACGGGGAAGGCCACGAGACAGAGCGCTAGCCCTGTTTCTGCCTTTGCCGGCTTTTCACCGCGAGGGACGTTACGCCTTCCCTCCTCTAAACATCGCGCAGCAGTTCGACACCTCGGGACTTTCGGAGCGTTGGCCAATCTACGTCGATTGTCCGAACTCGCCACCGCTGCGACCAACCCGGAGGGGCGTCTGGACGCGGACGCCCTACTGCTCACCGCTGCCGAGGAATTCTCGTGACCCCGTCCTCCGCCTCAAGGAGATTCCTGCGCTTTTGAGCGCCGTTTCATGATTTGTATGGTCCTTTCCTAAAAAAGAAGGAGGGGCTGAAATCTATGGCTCGGCTCGAGGCGTTTCTACCACAAAATAATCGAGTGTTGCCCGTCCGGTCACACTCTTCTACTCGCACACCCGCCACGGCCCGCGCACCATCACGCGCGAGTTAATCCACGACGGCAAACAGTTACGCCCCATAGTGACCCTGTCACTCCGCAGTCCGACAAGCGTCAGTCTTCATCTCCTGACCCCAGAAGTGTGCACTGTTCCTACCTCCCCCGCAAGGCAACAGACGTCGAGGTAGAGAACAAGTAGTTTCAAATATAATTTAATTTCGAGAGAAGCCTGCCATGTAAAAATTATATCAACAAATATTTAATAAACCAAAGTGCAATTATTGCAATATTTCTTGAAATTTTTTATGGAAAATAACAAACTTTTTTTACTAAAATCTACCAAGGTATAAATTGATCAATAATGCCTTCCTTTTTATGCATCTCAAAAGTGTAGCTTTAAATATAATTTACTTCTGATAGCAGCCTGCAATGTAAAAAAGTATATCAATGAACATTTTTGAAACTAAAGTGCAATTTTTGCAATATTTTTCGGGGTTTTTTATGGAAAATAACAAACTTTTTTACCGAAAGCTCCCAAGGTATAAATAGGTCAATTATCGCTTTAATTTTGTTTCTATAAAAAGTGTAGCTTCGAATATAATTTAATTCCGAGAGAATTCCGCCATGTAAACAAGTAAATTAATAAACATGCAATAAACAAAAGCGCAATGTTTGCAATGCAATTCAATGCAATGTATAAAAAAAACTTTTTGTACTGAAATCTACCAAAGGATAAATTGATCAGTAATCACTTCCATTTTATTCATATTTACACTGTAGTTTCGAATTAATTTGATTTCAAGAGAAACCGGCCATGTAAAAGAGTGTATCAATAATCATTTTAGGAACCAAAGTGCAATTTTTGCACTTTTTTTCGAGATTTATGATGGAAAAAAAATTGATCAATAATCTCTTCCATTTTATTCATCTTCAAAGTGTAGTTTCAGATATAATTTAATTTACAGACAAGCCTGCTATGTAAAAAGTATATCAATAAACAAAAGCGCAATTTTTTCAATATTTTTCAAGTTTTTTGGTAGCAAAAAAACTTTTTGTACCGTCATCTACCAAGGGATAAATTGATCAATAATCACTTCCATTTTATTTATATGTAAAGTGTAGTTTGGAATTAATTTGGTTTCGAAAGAAACCGAACATATAAAAAAGGATATCTATAATCATTTAAGAAACCAAAGTGAAATTTTTGCACTATTTTTCTAGATTTATGATGGAAAGTAACAAAATTTGTTGTACCAAAATCTACCAAGGTATAAAGTGATCAATAATCGCTTCCATTTTATTCATCTTCAAAGTATAGTTTCAGATATAATTTAAGTTCGAGAGAAGCCTGCTATGTAAAAAGTATATCAGTCAACATTGTTGTGCCGAACTCTACCAAGTGATAAATTGATCCATTTTATTTATATTAGGAGCGCAGATTTGAAAATAGTTTAATTTCGACGGAACCCCGCTATGCAAAAAGTACATTAATAAACATGTAATAAAAAAATATTCAACTTTTGCATTATTTTTCGATTTATTGATGAAAAAAACACTTTTTTTTTACCGAAATCCACCAAATGATAAATTGATCCATAATTACATCCATTTTATTTGTAATAAAAGTGTAGTTTGGAATATAATTCGATTATGATAGAAGCACGACATGTGAAAAAGTAAATAAAGAAGCATTTATTAAACAAAATTGCAATTTTTTAATTATTTTTTGAGTGCTTTGATGAAAAAAAAACTTTTTTTACCGAAATCTACCAAATGATAAATCGATCAATAATGAATGCCATTTTATTTGTGTTATAAGTATATTTTCGAAAATAATTTCATTTCGACAGAAGCCTGCCATGTAAAAAAGTACATCATAAAATATTTAATAAACAAAATTGAAATTTTATATATAAATATAATATATATAATATATTATATAATCACTGCCATTTTACTTGTGTTAAAAGTGTAGTATTTTGTGTTAAAAGTGTAGTACATCAATAAACATTTAATACAAAAAATTCAATTTTTGCATTTTTTTCTCGAACTTTTGATGCAAAAAACCCTTTTTTTATGGAAATCCACTAAATGATAAATTAATCAATAATCACTTCCATTTTATTTGTAATAAAAGTGTAGTTTCGAATATAATTGGATTTTTATAAAAGCCCGCCATGTGAAAGAGTAAATCAATAAACATTTGATAAACAAAATTGCAATTTTTGCATTATTTTTCGAGTGTTTTGATGAAAAGAAAACATTTTTTACCGAAATCTAGCAAGTGATAAATTGTTCAATATTTACTTCCATTGTATTTGTTTTTAAAGTGTAGATTCGAAAACAATTTGATTACGAGAGAAGCCCGGCACGTAACAAAGTATATCAATGAACATTTAATAAACAAAATATATATAATACATATAATATATATATATATATATAAAATATATATAAAACATATTTTCGAGATTTTGATGAAAAAAACCCTTTTTTACCGAGATGTACCAAGTGATAAATTGTTCAATAATCACTTGCATTTTTTTTTCTAAAAGTGTAGTTTCGAAAATAATTTGATTTCGAGTGAAGCCTGGCATTTAAAAAAGTATATCAATTAACATTTAATCAAGAAAATTGCAATTTTTCATTATTTTTTGAGGTTTAATGAAAAAGGTCTTTTTTTATCGAAATCTACCATGTGGTAAATTGATCAATAATCACTTCCATTTTATTTGTGTTAAAAGAGTAGTTTCGAAAATAGTTTAATTTGACAGAATCCCGCCATGCAAAAATTACATCAATAAACATTTAATAAAAAAAATTCAATTTTTGCATTTTTTTCTCGAGTTTTTGATGCAAAAAACCCTTTTTTTACCGAAATCCACTAAATGATAAATTAATCAATAATCACTTCCATTTTATTTGTAATAAAAGTGTAGTTTCGAATATAATT
>JAAAKG020143916.1:0-11255 GCA_010014905.2 Druon quercuslanigerum
ATTTCCAAATAATTAAATTCCCGTATTGGAAAATTCCAGAATAATAAAAATCCTGAATTATAAAATTCCCGAATAATAAAATTCCTTACTTATAAAATTCCCGATTAAAAAAATGTTAGAATAATACAATTTCCAAATAATTAAATTCCCGTATTGGAATATTCGTAATTAGAAAATTCCCGAATAATTAAATTCCCTAATTGGAAAATTATCGCATAGTGAAATTTCCAAACAATTAACGTCCTGTATTGAAAAATTCCAGAATAATAAAAATCCTGAAATATAAAATTCCCGACACTGAAAAATTCTCGAAAAATAAAATTTCTTAGTCATAAAATTTCCAATTTAAAAAAATCTAGAATAATAAAATTTACAAGTAATTAAATTCCCGTATAGGAACATTCCAGAATAATTAAAATCCTGAATTATACAATTACCGAATAATGAAATTCCCGACACTGAAAAATTCCCGAATAATAAAATTCCTTAATTATAAAAGTCCCGATTAAAAAAATTGTAGAACAATACATTTTCCAAATAATTAAATTCCCGTATTGGAACATTCGGAATTAGAAAATTTCCGAATAATAAAATTCCTTAATTGAAAAATTCTCGATTAAAAATATTTTAGAATAATAAAATTTCCAAATAATTAACGTCCCGTATTGGAAAATTTCAGAATAATAAAAATCCTGAATTATAAAATTCCCGACACTGAAAAATTTCCGAATAAGAAAATTTCTTAATTATAAAATTCCCGATTAAAAAAATCTAGAATCATAAAATTTTAAAATAATTAAATTCCCTGATTGTAAAATTCCCGCACAGTAAAATTTCCATATAATTAAATTCCCGTATTGGAAAATTAGGAATTAGAAAATGTCTTAATAATAATATTCCCGCATTGGAAAATTCCCAGACAGTTCATAATATTTTCGAAATAGAAAATTTACGAATAATGAAATTCTTGACACTGTAAAATTTCTAAATAATAAAATTTTCGGGGAAAAAAATTCCTCAATAATAAAATTCCCGAACAGTTTATAATATTATCTAATTGGAAAATTTACGAATATCTAAAGAAATTCGGGACACTTTAAAATATCCGAATTGAAAAATTTTCGAACAATGTAATTTGTGAATAATTAAATTCCTGAATTAAAAAATAATATTAACGAAGAATAATAAAATTCCCGAACAGTGAAATTCCCAACACTGCAATTCCTGAATTGTAAAATTATCGAGTAATCATATTTCTGAATACTCAAATTCCGGAATATTGAAATTCCCAACACTGTACAATTCCCAGATTGGAAAATTACCAAATAATAAAATTTCTGAATAAATACCTTCCAGAACTGGAAAATTCCCGCATAATGAAATTCTAAAACAGTTTATAATATTTCCGAATTGGAAACTTTGTGGATAAAAAAATTCCCGAATAATAAAATTTCAGAACAGTTTATAATATTACCGAAATAGAACATTTACGCATAATGAAATTTTCGACAATGTAAAATTTCCAGATAGTAAGATTCCCGAACAGTTTATAATATTACGGAATAGGAAAATTCCAAAATAATACAACTCTTGAATTATAAAATTTCCCAATAATGAAATTACCGACACTGAAAAATTCCCGAATAATAAATTTCTTTAATTATAAAATTCGTGATTTGGAAAATTTCCGAATGATAAAATTTCCTAATAATTAAATTCCATAATAGTAAAATTCTAAAATAATTAATTTCCTGTATTGGAAAATTCGGAATTAGAAAATTTCCGATTAATTAAATTCCCTAATTGGAAAACTACCGCATAGTAAAATCTCCAAATAATTATCTTCTCGTATTAGAAGATTCTAGAATAATAAAATTTCCGAATAATTAAATTCCCTAATAGTAAAATTCCCATGTAATTAAATTCCCGTATTGGAAGATTTGGAAATAGAAAATTTCCGATAAATTAAGTTCCCCAGTTGGAAAATTCAAGCATAGTAAAATTTCAAAATAATTAACGTTCCGTATTGGAAAATTTTATAATAATAAAGATCCTGAATTATTAAATTCCCAAATAATGAAATTCCCGACACTAAGAAATTCCCAAATAATAAATTTCCCTTATAAAAAAATACCGAATGATAAAATTTCCGAATAATTAAATTCTCGAATTGTAAAATTCCAGAATAATAAAACTTGTGAATTATAAAATTGCGGAATGATTAATTTCTCGAGATGGAAAATTCCCAAACAGCTTAGAATATTACCAAATTTGAAAATTATATTCGGGTATTATTCAATTCGGGAACTTTACAGTGTTGGGAATTTTATTTTTCTGGATTTTTCAGTCGTTTCAAATATATTTATGTTCCAGAAGAAATTTCAAAAATTTGTCTAATCGGTCTTCACGCCTGCGGTGAACTCAGCATTGCGATTTCAAAAATTTTTACCGAACTTAAAAACGCAAAACTCCTAATAATAATTTCCTGCTGTTATCACAAACTTCCAATGGTAAAATCGCCCCGAGAAACAGAACCAGAGAAGAATGAATTTTTTGAATCATTCCCTCTATCCGACACTTTGAAAAAAGCGATTCAAAATTCAGACTACTCTTCAGGAGAATTTTTGAAGAGGACTTTTTTGAGACTTGCTTGTCAAGAACCTGCAGACAGATGGAAGGGAATGACAAAAGAATCACATAATAATCATGCTTTTCACGTTATTGCAAGAGCCGTTCTGGAACTTTACGCTGAAAAAAGTAATTTTTCAAACATTCCAAATTCAAGGTGTCTACTCAAATTCTGGAAAAAATTGCCTGATAATTCCAGAAGTTTTCCAGGTGCCTCAAGCTTTTTCTAGGTATAATTTTTCATATTAGGAAGGAGGCATTCAAATATTTTTTATTTTTTATTACAATCCATTAGGAATCTGTATGCAATTTAACGAGTTTATTATAAATAATGTTTTTTTTTTAGATTCTTCTTGAATATATTAGCACCATCGAATTTGTCTCTAAATTTGAATAATAATTCAAACAAATTTTTATAATAAATTAAATTATTAAAAATAAAAATAAATATTTAAATAATAAATTGTACTAAATTGTACTAAATTAAATTAAATTTAAATCGCTTTAGATTCCTAACTTTTCCAGTAAAAATAACGCATTTTCAAAAGATAGATGGATTTTTAACTAATGAAATTTCAAATAAAATCATAAATAGAATAGTTGAATTTTCAACAAAAAAGGTGAATTTAAAAAAAATGGTGAACAAAGATTAATTTTTTAATGAAAAGATTAATTTTCTACGAAAAAAACAAAAGTTTGTAATCAATTGCAAGAACTTTTAACGAAATAGTTTGGATTCTCAACAACAAAATATTAATTTTCAACAAATTGTACAAAATTTTGAACTGGAAGATAATTAATTTTTGAACACAAATGGAATAGGTAAGTTTTTGGTTAAAAAAAATGATTTTTAACCAATTTTATGAATTTCCAACTAAAATGATAAATCTTTTACTGGAATAATCGAATTTCCAACCAAGTAATTTTATTTTAAACCAAAAAGATTAATTTTGTACAAAAAAAGATGACTTTTCAACAACATGCATAAATTTTAAACTAAATTTTTAAATTTCCAACCAAGAAGATGAAATTTGCAACTAAAGAGTTTATTTTTCAACCAATTAATTATATTTTTAACTAATAAGATCAATTTTGAACTGAAATGATGAATATTTATCTGACATGCTTAAATTTTTAACAAAAAAGATTAATTTACTACCAAAAAGTACAATTTTGTAACAAAACACATGAATTTTTTAACAAAATAGTTGAATTTTACATTAAAATATTAAACTGGAATATTTCTGTTTTCAATAAAAAAAAATTTCAAACAAAAATCGAATATTTGAACTGTTAGTTTAAAAAATTAATTTTTAACCAAACTGATGAATTTTTAACTCAATTATGGAATATTCATCTCGAATGGTTAACATTTTTATTTAAAGACAAATTATTTTTCACCAAAAAGGATACAAATTTGTAATAGAATAATTAAAGTTTAAATTGGAATAGTTAAATTTCTAGTAAAAAAATAATAATTTTCAGCCAAAGAATTTGATTATGAAAATCGTTTAAATGATTAATAATTTTTGTGAATTTGCAAAGCATCATAGAAAAGAGTAATCGGAAAGAAATTCTCAGTTGATTCCGTAAAAACATTAAATCTAATCTTTAAAAAATAACCAAACTCTAAATTTTTTAAATAAACATTTGTTTCATAATTTTAAAAGAATCAATTAATAATTCTTGGGAATTTGCAAGCAATCTTAGAAAAGAATTCTCGGAAAGATATTATTTGTTAATTCTGTAAAAAAATTAATCCTACTCGTTGAAAAATAGCCAAACTCTGAATTTGTTTATCAAAATTGTTTTAAAAAGGCAAAATCGCATCTATTGTTAATTAATAGTAATAAAACTTTTGTATCCTTCACATTTTATACGAAAAATCTGGATTTCAATAAGCTAGACATTTCCAATCCCGAAAATAAATTTGATTCATTAATTTGTTCATAACTTAATAAATAATTTTTTTACTCATTTTTACCTACTTAAAATTATTTCTAGATAGTTTTAGCATATATACAAAATCTTCTCAAAATCTTTCACCAAAAAAAAACTGTACTATAAAATTTGGAAATTTTTGAACGTTTTGCAATAAAATTAAATAAAATAAAATGTGTTGAATTTTCTACTAAAAAAGATAATTTTTTAACCAAAAATTAAGAATTTGTATTAATTAATTTTATATTGCAATATAAAAAATAGGCTCCTTCTTAAAAAAAATTCTGGTATCTTGAAAAAAATTCCAGGCAATTCCAGGTTTTCCAGGTAGGGTAGACACCCAAAAATTACGTTGTAAGGTTTTCTAATTTAGAGGAGTGATTTTCAATATCTGATTTTAGATAATCTGCGGCTTAAAAAACTGGTTCAGAAGGCAACGAGGAAGTCGCAGTGCGAAAATTTTGAAATTTATTTGAAAGACTGTTTGAAAAGATACAGTTTTGAAAATTTGGACAAGAAAGGTAAATTTTACAGTAAGCCCGCTGGACCCGTGAAACCGGGAATTTTTTGGTGCCGGAAAACCCCGGGAAATCTCCGTGAATTTATTTTTAACCAGGAATTTTACAAATTTTTTATAAGAAAAATCTATCCAATCACTTGAAATATTCAGTGATATAATTATAAAACAATGCGGAACACTAAAGTCTTTTACTTAAAAAATTAATCAATTAAAAACAATTAAAAACGTTTGAAATTGAAAATGTTTGATAAAAAACGTTTTAAAATGATCAACTGTTCATATAATTTAATTTATGGTTTTTTCAATTGAACTGTAATTCGAGTATTAAAAATTGAACAATAATCGGTTTTTAAAGATGATACTAAATGTTTTAAAAATTAAATAATTTACAGAATTGAACGTTAAAACTATTGTCAATTTTGAAATTATTAAAATTTGTTATACTTAGCAATATTTGTATTTTCATTAAAAATGAGAAATTAAAAATAAAATATTTAAAGCTCAATAATTTGGAAATTAATTGTTTGGAATATGCTTTGAATTGTTAAAATTGCCGATTTATTTAAACTTTTAGAGTTAAAATTCAATTGGTCTATTTAAACCAAATTTATTTGTCGGTGAAATTCTTGAGTTTTTATTTATAAATAACAATCGAGCAAGTTTTAATTTAGAAAAAAATCAAATAAGTTTAAGGCATATTTAGAAGTTTTTAAAAAAAATTTAATTTTTTTAACAACATGTAGATTTTTTAAGATTTTGAAATCAAAATGTAAAGTTTTTTGAGGAACTTAAAACCCTTAAAATAACACATCAATTTTGTTAGGATTCCTGGAATAATGTAAAATAATTTTTTATGATAAAAAATTAATTTAAAAAGAATGTGTAAAAATATTTGAAATCAAGAACAAATTTGCATTAATTAATAAAATTTAACAATTATTAACTTAAAAACCGAGTTGTTAAAGAGATATTTAGAAGTTTTAAACTGATTAAAAAATAATTTAAAACTTGAAAAGATAAAATTTTTTAAGAGAAAATATAGGTTTTTTAAGATTTGACTGAAAAAATAGAAACGTTTTTTTAAAGGTTTTAAACGAATAATTTTAAAAAAATATTTCTAGGAAAATAGAAAAAAACTATTTTTACAAATTAATTTTAAGGTAATATTTAAAAAGAGTTTTAAAGATTTCCAAAATTGTGAAAAATTAATCTGGAGGATTTTAAGGCAATTTTCTTAATTTTGCAGGATTCTAAAAAAATGGTTGGAAAAGTTCAAGTAATTAAAAAAAAAATTGAAAGTTTAAAAAAGCCAAACATAATAAATAAAGATAATAAAATAAAGATTCTAAAATAAAATGTTGAAACTTTTTAGGGATTTTGAAATTTTCATAATGTTTTTAAAATTCCTAAGGACAATTTTTACTGAAATTTCTCTTTGAAAAAATAATTTTACGAGAATATGTAAAAAATTTTAAATCAAAAGCAAATTTTTATGCATAATTACCAAAAGAACAATTATTAATTTAGAAAATACTCGAGTAAGTTTAAGATATATTCAAAAGTTTTGAAAAAACTTTCTCAATATTCTCGGGAAAATTAGTAATGATTGTTTATTCTAAAAAACTAAATAAAATAAGTTTAAGATAAAAAACATGCTGAACAAACTGTAGATTTTTAAAGATTTTGAAAGTTTACAAAAAAATACATTTTTAAAATAATTTCTAGGAAAATGGGAGATGTATTTTTTGTTTTTATAAATTAATTATAGAGAATATTTAGAAACAATTTTTTTAATCTGCAGGGCTTTAAAATTTATTCAGTAAAAGTTGAAATAATATCAAAAATATATTTAGAGGTTCAAAATAAAATTAATTCTTTTTGTTTTAATTATTAATTATTCAGTTGTTATTTATGCATCCAAATTTTTTTTTCTGTTCTGATACCTTTTTAAATAATCTCCTAAAATTATTCTTTCTAATAAAAAAAAATTTAATTGTTCAGAAATCTTCAGAAAATTATTTTATTTTCTTGAAACGTTTCAAGGTTTTTAAAATTAATCTGTAAACATAAAAAATCATTTTCCATTTTTCTAGAAAATTTTTTCAAGTTTTAAATTATTTTTCAACTTTTACAAATCTTCTAAATATCTTTTAAACTTACTTAGATTTGGTTTAAATTAATAATTGTTAACTTGTTATTTATACCGGAAACTTTGTTTTTGTTTTAATATATTTAGAAATCTTAATCTTAAGAATATTATTTCTTTTTTTATCATTTTTAATTTAATATTTTATTTTATAATTTTTTAACTTTCAAAATCGTGAAAAGCTTCAAAATTTGAATTAAAAATCTTTAAAAGTCTACATTAAAACAAATTTTTAAATCTATAAAATTGAAAATAATGTTTGAAATTTTTTTTAAACTTGAAAAAATATTTTTTTATTATTTTAATTGTTTCTGACATTGTTTTGAAGCTCTCAAAAATTAATAAAGCGCCTTCCGATTCTTTGTTTGAAAATTATGAAAATCGGTTAAAATGTTTTTAAATATTCTCTTAAAATTAATTTGCAAAAATGTAAAATCATTTTCCAATTTCCCAGAAATATTACAATAAAGTTGATTATTTTAAAATCTGTCAAAATGCTTTAAAGGCTTTTAAATGTTTTGTTCAAAATCTTTAAAAAACTACATTTTATTTAAAATTGGTTAAAATCTTTTCAAATTTTAAACTATTTTTCAATATTTTAAAAACCTCTAAATATCTCTTAAAAGTACTCGAATTTAAAAAAAATTAATAATTGTTCAAAAGTTATTTATTCAGCAAAATTTGTTTCTGTTTTGCAATATTTTTAAATTTTCCCTTAAATTATTTTGTTAAAAGTTTATAATTGTTCAATTTTTATTAATACATTAAATTTTGTCGTTGCTAACTTTTTAAATATTCACTTGAAATTATATTTTCAAACAAAAATTTCATTAAAAATTTTCTCAGGAATTTTAATCGTTAAGAAGCTTTCAGATTCTCTAATAATCTACATTTTTTAAAACAAAATTTTAAAACCTTACACATTTTTTATAATATTTGAAACTTTGTTTAAATTTTTAAATATTTTTTTCTTTTTATTATTCGAATTTTCCCTAAAATTAAAAAAAAAATCTTTCACAATTAAAAAAATTGCTTTGAAATCGTTTAGATTATTTTTTGGTAATCTTTTTAAATATTCCCATAAAATTACTTTTTTTTCAAAGAAACAATAATTTCCCATTTTCCTGGAAATCTTAAAAATAAATTCATTTTTTTTTTAAACTTTGAAAATTCTTTAAAAGTTTCTAAATTTTTTTTTCAAAATCTTCCAAAATCTACATTTCGTTTAAATTTGGTACTTGATTTAAATTAATTTTAATTGTTATGAATTCATAAAAAAATCATTAAAAATATTCAACAAATTTATTTGTTATCTTAAAACCTTTCAAAATCCTTAAAAAGCTTAACATTTTTATTTCTAAATCTTATAAATCTACAGATGAAAAGAAAATGGTTTACAATTTTTTTAAATCTTTTAAGTTTTAAAATAAGTTTAAATAAATCTAAATTTTTAACGATTCAAGGCGCCTTTCAAACAATGAATTTCAAAATTATTAATTGTTGAATATTTGACTTTTAATTTCTCATTTTAAATGAAAATTCAAATATTGATAAATATTTAAAAATGGTTCCTTTTCTTAATTAAAATGTTCAAATTAAAAGTGTTCAATATTAAATAATTTAGACTCAAACAACATTTAAATATTTTTACAGTTAAATTTAAAAAATCATGATTTTTTTTGTAATTGATTAATTTTTAAATTAAAATCTGTTAAATTTACAAATTGTGAACTAATATCAATAATATTAAATACCCTGTAATATTTTTGTTCCGATATATTTTAAAATATTCTTTAAAAACTATTACTATCAATATTCTCTTAGAATTAGTATAATTGTTCCATTATTATTTACAGATTAAAATTTGTGTTTTTTTCCGGCAATTTATAAATATTATTTTTTTCCTAGATTTGCCCCAAGATATCGAAAAAGACTTAATTTTACTCTGGAACGAAAACAAGGGAAAATTAGACTCTGCAGAAATCTACACAGGCCTTCAACTTCTTCTCCAAAGTCCAGCGGAATCTCTCATCCTCACCGATCGAATTTCCTGGCTAAAGGAACGAGGATTTCATTCCGAGATTATTTCCGTATTGCAGAAATCTTTGTCGCCCCGATCTCACGCAATTGTTTCTAAAAAAGACTTTTTAAATAAAAACGAAACGAGCTGACTGCAATATAAATCATAATCTATTTAATTATTTATCCACTCTTTCTTGGCGATTAACAAAAAAAAATTATCGCATTCGCTATTTACAAATTAGACTACTTAAATTAAAATTAAAACTAAAATTATGAGATTAAAAACTGCCGTTACTTTGACACAAGAATCTGAATTTTTCAATTGTAGATCCAAAGTCGTGTTTGAAAAATTTCGCAATTTTCTCACTCAGATTTTATCTACCGTAGGGATGAATTTGCGAAGCTGCCTTGATGTTGGTTTTAATAGCACTCGGTGCTTTCGCCATTTGTCCTGATTGAAAGAGAAAAAATTTAATTTTAGATTATTATTTAGGACAAAAGTTCAAATTTAATTAAATTTAATAATATATCGAGAATTATTATTTCGCAATGATAATTACCCATCGGACCTTGTACTCCTTGCGATTGACTTCCAGGTCTTCCAACCATCATTCCTCCAGGTCCTGGTGAGACTCCGGATGGACCCATTTGTACCGAATCAACCTGAAAATAATTTTTTTTTACAATTATTTGACGGAAAACGTCTTAGAATTTAAAAAATTCTGATTCAAGTATTTCAAGTTTTAAAATTGGATGTGTTTTGAGTAAAAAAAAGTTTATTTGCAGTCTTAACGATTGATATGATCAAATTAAAAAAAAATCTTTTTAAATATGTAACTGAGTACTTTAATAATTTTTAATAATTTTAATAATTTTTTTTCATTTCTGACAGTAACTTTATTAAAGGATAAATAATTTCTTAATAGTAACAAGTTTCAAGGGATTTAATTATATGTTTAATTTGAAAGTTTTTACGAATTATATTACAAGATATTCTTAAATATATTACAACCACAGAATAGTTAAATAAATAAATAATACAAAAGATTATTAATCATTTCTTGAATTTATTTATAAAGGCAACGAATTTGAATTATAATTCAAACAAATTTTTATTTTATCTTAATATACTTAAAATGCAGTTCATATTTAACATATTAATATTTTGAGTGAAACATATTTTCCGGATGAGTATAGTAAATACTATACAAAATTAATTTAAATATTTTTAAATTCATAAGTGATAAAAAAAATTACACTTTGAACAATATATACATATATAAATTTTTAACCAAATTGATGAATTTTTAACCAAAAAGATCAATTTTTTACTAAAAGAGACGAACTTTTAACAAAATACATGAATTTTGAACCAAAGAGTTAAATTTTTAAGCAAAAGAAATCAACTTTCAACAAAAATTGAATAGTTAATTTTCAAGTTGCAAAAATAATTTTTCAGTAAAACAACAAAGAAACTTTAAGAAAATAGTTAAATTTTCAACCAAAATTATGATATTTTAATTAAAATAATTATTCTGGAACTGGATTAGTTTACTTCTGAACAAAAAATATTAATTTTCAAACAAAGAGATTTATTCACAAAAATAATTTTTTTCGAAAATAATTACATTTTCAACGAAATTAATGAATTTTTAACTTAAAAGATAATTTTTCAACCCAAAAGATAAATTAAAAAAAATTATTTTCCTACCAAAAATGGAATAATTAAGTTTTAAGTTAAAAAATTAATTATTCACAAAAAAGATGATTTTTTTCGAAAGTAATTAAATTTTCAATGAAAGTGATGAATTTTCAAATAAAATTATAATTTTTCAACCAAAAAGATAAATTTTCAAAGAAAAAGATTAATTTCTTACCAATAATAAAACAGTTAATTTTTCAGTTAAAAAATTAATAAAAAATAAATAATAAAAATTAATTATTCACTGAAAACAAGGATTTTTTTCGAAAGTAATTAAATTTTCAACCAAAGTAATG
>JAAAKG020143917.1:0-11255 GCA_010014905.2 Druon quercuslanigerum
TAATATTACAAAAGATTATTTAGATCACTCAAGATTACATAGAATTACACAATATGACGTTAGAATACACAAGATTACATATTGTATTACATAATATTAGACGGAATTACACAATATTACATGATAATACAAAAAATTATTGGGATCACTCAAGATTACAAGAGATTAAAATATAAGATAATAATAACATAGACTTACACAACATGCCGTAAGAACACGCAAGATTACAAATTGTATTAGATAATATTACACTGAATTACACAATATTACATGATACTACCAAAGATTACATGATTAGATACGATTACATAGAATTACATTTTGTATTACATAATTTTACTCAAGATTACATGATATTATCAAAGATCACACGATTACATAAGATCACATAGAATTAAACAAGAGGACGTAAGAACATACAAGATCACATGTTGTGTTAAATAATATTACACCGAATTACACAAGATTATTACAAAAGATTATTGGGATCACTTAAAATTACATGATTACATAAGATTACATAGAATTACACAAGATGACGTAAGAACACACAAGATGTGCACATTGTGTTACATAATATTATACTGAATTACACAATATTACATGATATTACAAAAGATTATTGGGATCAATAAAGATTTAAAAAGATTACTCGATTACATATGATTACATACTGTATTACATGATATTACCAAAGATTACATGATTACATAATATTACATACAGGGTGTTCAAAAAGTCTCGATACACCTTAATATCTCTCCAGGTAAATATTTTTTCAAAAAGTTCAAGGTCATTCTTGAAGTAACTTTTAACGAGGAATACAGTGGCGACCTTGAATTTGACCTTGAACTTGATCTTCAAGGTTATTTCAAGGTCAATTTTGTTTTTTTTTTATGGGAAAGCCTATTTTACAGATTGGTCCCAATCCATGAACTGAGTACATATTTGGACGTAAAATTTCCCGCTCTTTGCCGTTGTCCAAAATAGGGGTTTCCATTTAAAAAAAACAAAATTGACCTTGAAATAACCTTGAAGATCAAGTTTAAGGTTAAATTCAAGGTCACCACTGGATTCCTCGTTAAAAGTTACTTCAAGAATGACCTTGACCTTTTTGAAAAAAGATTTACCTGGAAAGATATTTAGGTGTATCGAGACTTTTTGAACACCCTGTAGAATTATCTGCATGCAAATGTATGGATCTGGTTGAAAATACGGATTTTTAATTGAAAATTAAATTATTTTGTGTAAAAATTTAAATTCTTTGGTGAAAATTCTTTTTTTACGGTAGAAAATTAAATAATTTTGAACATTTATTTTAACAAAAAATTTAACTATTCCAGTTGCAGATTCATCATTTTAGTATACAATTTATCTCTTTGGTTAAAAACTTAACTAATTTTGGGAAAATTCCTTTTTTTTATAAAAAAATTATGTTTTATTTTAATTTAAAAATTTTCAATTTTTGTTGAAAATTGATTATTTATCTTTGATGATTCAACTATTTGACTTGAAATTAATATTTTTTTGTTAAAAATGCAACCACTTGATTACAAATGTGTGTGTTTTTTTTAGAAAATTAGGCTTTTTAGTTAAAAGTCGGACTATTTTAATATAAATTTATTTTTTAAGAAAAATATAATTGTTGCAGTTAAAGATTCATCATTTGACTTAAAATTTAATTTCTTCGGATGAAACTTGACATATTTCATTGAAAATTCATTTTTTTGTGAAAAAAGTTATTTTTTAAAAATTAAAAATATAATTATTTAATTTTTTGGTGAAAAATTTATCTTTCTTCCTAAAAAAATCAACTATTTGGTTAAAAAGTTATCATTTTATAGTTAAAAATTCAACTACTTGTATGCAAATGTATGGATTTTGTTGAAAATGTGGGGTTTTAATTGAAAATTTAAATGCTTTGTTGAAAGTCCTTTTTTCCAATAGAAAAATAAATAATTTTGAAAATTTATTTTAAAAGAAAATTTAACTATTCTAGTTGCAGATTCATCATTTTAGTATAAAATTCCTCTCTTTGGTTGAAAACTTAACTACCTACTTTTGTGAAAATTCCTTTATTTTCTAAAGAAATTATGTTTTCAATTTAACTTGAAAATTTTTTTTGTTAAAAATGCAACCACTTGATTGAAAATATATGTGTTTTTTTTTAGAAAATTCAGCTTATTAGTTAAAAGTCGAACTATTTTAATATAAGAATAATTTTTTTATTTTATTTAAGATTTTTATTTTTTAAGCGAAAATATAATTATTGCAGTTGAAGATTCATCATTTGACTTAAAAATTCATCTCTTGGGATGAAAGTTGATATATTTCGTTAAAAATTCATTTTTTAAAGTTATTTCTTTAAATTAAAAATATAATTATTTAATTTTTTGCGAAAAATTTATTTTTCTTAGTAAAAAAATTCAAATGTCTGCTTAAAAAGTTATCATTTTATAGTTCGAAATTCAACTACCTGTATGCAAATGTTTGGATCTGGTTAAAAATATGGCTTTTTAATTGAAAATTTAATTATTTTGGTGTAAAAAATTAAATGCTTTGTTGAAAGTCCTTTTTTCCAATAGAAAAATAAATGATTTTGAAAATTTATTTTAACAGAAAATTTAACTATTCCAGTTGCTGGTTCATCATTTTAGTATACAATTAATCTCTTTGGTTGAAAACTTAATTATTTTTCTGAAAATTCCTTTATTCTCTAGAAAAATTATTTTTTTAAATTGAATTTGAAAGTGTTCAATTTTTGTCGAAAATTGATAATTTATCGTTGAAGATTCAACTATTTGACTGAAAAATAATATTTTTTTGATGAAAATGCATCCACTTGATTACAAATTTATGTGTTTTTTTGAAAATTCAGTTTTTTAGTTAAAAGTCGAACTATTTTAATAAAAATTTATTTTTCAGAGAAAATATAATTGTTGCAGTTGAAGATTTATCATTTGACTTAAAAATTCATCTCTTCGGATAAAAATTGATATATTTCGTTAAAAATTCTTTTTTTTTTTAAGTTATTTCTTTAAATTAAAAATATATTAATTTAATTTTCTGGCAAAAAATTGATCTTTCTTAGTAGAAAATTCAACTGTTTGGTTAAAAAGTCATCATTTTATAGTTAAAAATTCAACTATTTTGCTGAAAATTAATATTTTTTATTAATAATGCAACTAATTGACTACAAATTTATGTATTTTTCAGAAAATTCGGATTATTAGTTAAAAGTCGAACTATTTAATATAAATATATTTTTTAAGAGAAAATATAATTGTTCCAGTTGAAGACTCACCATTTGACTTTAAAATTCATCTCTTCGGATAAAAGTTGATATAAAATACGTTGAAAATTCATTTTTTGTAAAAAAAGTTATTTCTTTAAATTCAAAATATAATTATTTAATTTTTCGCCGAAAAATTGATCTGTCTTAGTAAAAAATTCAAATATTTGGTTGAAAAGTAATCATTTTCATTTAAAAATCCATCCTAATTCGTTGAAAATTCTTTTTTTCCAAAAATATAAATACTCATAGTTGAGAATTCATCTATTTGTCTAAAATTTCATTTATTTTCTGCAAATTTAACAATTTTGTCAAGAATTAATACTTTTGATTGACAATTCGCTTGAGTCTAGTTTCGGCAGACCAATTAATCATAATTTTGTGTAATCCAGAGTAACCCTATGCAAATCGAAGTAATCTTCGGTAATCCAGATTAATTATGTTTTATTTTAGGTGTGGAATTCCTCTCTGGCGAGAATAAATAAATCGTTTATTATTATTATTATTATTATTATTATTATTTTATCATTTAGCCAAATATTAAGGTGGAATAATAAATTTGAGCTCAATACGGAATTCCCGTGTTTCTGTGACCCAGGTCGCGGATCAATCTCTCTAGCAATCACTCCAGTTGCAGAGCTTCACAAACTGATTGATGATAATTTAGAGCAGTTTAAAAAAAGCTCTGTTTTTTCCTCAGTTACAACTTTTATGGAAAATGACAATAAGAACTTTTTCTATTAGAGCCATGGAACGTGAGAGGTGAATTGAAGCGTGAAGTGGGAGGAGGAGAGAGAGAGAGAGAGAGAGAGAGAGAGAGAGATATTTACTGACTGAGAAATTGTAGGATGAGTCACGGAATTCACAGGAATGGGGACCTGGTCTTTCCTTCTTTTTTACATAATAGAATCGACCGAGACGTTGTTCCTGTTCGTCGAAATTTTTTTGGGACACCATCGCAAGTTACAACGGTCGGAAGGCGACAGTCTCCGAGGCAAATTAATAATGATTCATACAATTGGAAGAGCAGACAGAAGCTAATCTTGGGAACCGCATTTCGTGGAGAATTTTTTCGGAAATTCGCACGCCACCTAAATAGAACCTCTGCGGTGTCGCATTTGGTTATTTTAGTTTGCGATTCGCATGGTAATTTATGGGACGACAGCCTTTTCTCAGTCAGCTTCAATGAAGAAGACCTTCATTATTTTTGATGAAAAAACTGGTCGTTTATCATCTACCGATAAGCATAACGATGCAGAAGATAATTTACGGCTCGAGTTGATCTGGGCGATAAAAAAGTAGTAGTAACTTTTTTCAATGAAGTATGTAATAATAAAAGCAAGGTACTACCATCTCCGGTCAAAAATAAATAATGGCGCCATAACCATAACTTGCTAAATTAAAATAGATATTTCAAAAAATCGATTGTTCCATAACTTTAGGCAGAGTTTTTTTTTCTATTCAATTTTAAAACATTTTCTTGGTCGTAAACCAATTAACCAACAATTTCTTGTACAAATATTAATGAACGAAAACACTATGGAGGACAAGATTTTTACGACAAACAGCAAGGTTCTTTGAACATGCTTTTATAGAAGTGTCGTAGAAAATGATGAGATTTTGTAATAGTTTTTAGGGCTTAGGAGCCCTGGGCAGAAACTTTCGTAGTTTCGATCGGGAGTCCGTCCATCTAACTTTTTTCCTATGAAAGGAAAGTGGAGGGAAATTAAGGAATGGGAAGCAAGTGATGCGAGGAGAAATGAGGGGAAGGGAGGGAGGGTATGTAAGGGAAAATGAAGAGGGGATGATGAAAGGGGAAGTGAGGTAAATTAAGGGGGAAAAGAGGGAGGGGAATAGGAGAAATGAGAGAAGGATGAGTAAGGGGAAATGAGCGAAGGGTGAATAAGGGGAAATAATTATAAGGGAAATGAGCGGAGGGAAAGTAGAAGAAATGAGAGAAGGTAGAAAAATTAGGAGAGGGTACCTAGAGAAAATGAGGTGATATTAGGGAGAAGAAGTAGGGAAAATGTTTGGAAGTGCGAAAGGGTAGTGACAGAAGTGAATGGCGGATTAATACTGTAGTGCAAGTAAGTAAGGGACAAGGAAGGCTGCGAAAGGGGAATGAGGGAAGGGGAGAGTTAGGTGGGGAAGTGAAGCTTGGGGGAGTATATTAGAAAGAAATTGGGAAAGGCAGGTGTACCGAATGGTAACGCGAGGAGAGGAAAAATATTTGAGAGAGGGAAAATAAAAGGAAGACGAGTAGAGAAAGTGAGAAAAAATAAGAGGGGTTGAAATACGGAAAGTGAGAGGAGGGTACGTGCGGGAAAATGACTGCAAGTAGGGATGGGTAGTAAGGGATGCAAATTAAGAGATATTAGGGTCGTTCAAGTAATTAGGCGAGGAAAAGTAATGGCTCTAGATGGAAATTTGGGAAGAGGAGTGTTACCTCGAAAAATGAGAAGAGGAAAACGTATGTGAGGAAAGGAAAATGAGAAGTCGGAAAGTAGAGGAAGTAGGAGAAGTGAGAGGAAAGGAGCGGAGGGTACGTGGCTGTAGTAAAGGGAAATAATAGGAGGAAACGGAGTGGAAGTGAGGAATGTGAAGAAAAATGAGGGGTGACGTCGTAGAGGAAGAAATAAAGAAATAGGAATCAGGGGATGGGAGGAGGTATGAGGGTAAGGAAGGGAGAGAATGTAATAGAAGAAAGGGAAAATAAGGGGTCATGATGAAAGGGGAAGTGAGTTAACATAGGGGGGAATAATGGGAAGTTAAGAAAAGGGCATGAGGAGAAATGAGAGGAAAAGGTAGAGGAATTAAGAGGGAATTAGGAGAGGGATTGTAGAGAAAGTGTCGTGAAATTAGGGAGAAGCAGGAAAAATGATTGGAAGTGCAGTAGCATAATGAGGGAAGTGAATGAAGGGTTAGTAGGGCAGTGCAAGTAAGTAGGAGAGGAAAAGTAATGGATCTAGATGGAAAGTTGGGAAGAGGAGTGTTACCTGGAAAAACGAGAAGAGGAGAACGTATGTGAGGAAAGGAAAATGAGAAGTGGGAAAGTAGAGGAAGTAGGAGAAGTGAGAGGAAAGGATCGGAGGGTACGTGGCTGAAGTAAAGGGAAATGATAGGAGGAAACGGAGTGGAAGTGAGGAATGTGAAGAAAAATGAGGGGTGATGTCGTAGAGAAAGTGAGGAGAAATTAAGAAATGGGAATCAGGGAATGCGAGGAGAAATGAGGGTAAGGAAGGAAGGGGATGTAATAGAAAAAAGGGAAAATAATGGGTCATGATGAAAGGGGAAGTGAGTTAAAATAAGGGGGAATAATGGGAAGTTAAGAAAAGGGCATGAGGAGAAATGAGAGGAAAAGGTAGAGTAATTAAGAGGGAATTAATAGACGGTAAATAGAGAAAGTGTGGTGAAATTAGGGAGAAGTAGGAAAAATGATTATAGTGCGGTAGCGTAATGAGGGAAGTAAATAAAGGGATAGTAGGGTAGTGCAAGTAAGTAGAGGAGCAAAAGTGAAGACTGTGGAAGGGAAGTTGTGAAAGAGAAGTGTTAGGTGGGAAAGTGAAGATAAAGGAGTGTATTACAAAGAAGTTGAGGTAGGTAGCGCTAGAGAAGGGTAACGTGAAGATGGGGAGGTATTTGAGAAAAGGAAAAATGAAAGAAGTGAAGTAGAGAGGCTAGGGAAAAATAAGGGGAGATGAAGTAGGTGAAGTTTAAGAAGGGGCAGTGCGGGAAAATTATTGAAAGTAAGGAAGGGTAGCGAGGGTTCCGAATAAAGAGTTCCTAGGGTAGTTGAAATAAGTAGGGAAGGAAAAGTGATAGCTCTAGAAGGGAAGTTAGGCAGGGGAGTGTTACTGAAAAAGTAAGGAGAGGAGAAAGTATGCCAGAAGAGAGTAAATAAAGGGATAGTAAATAAAGGAGAATTATGGGGCGAGGAACTGCAGGAATGGGGTGTAGGGCCTAGGAGAGGGGAAGTATGAGAGGCGCGGGGAAATAATGGGAAGAGAAGTAAGACGAAATGAGGGGAGGGGAAGTAGGTAAAGTCCAGGAAAAAGAGAGGCAAAGAAGTAGAGAAATTGCGGGGAAATTAGCAAATTGAAAGTAGGGCAAAACTATGGGAGGAAAAAGTAGAAGCATTTAGGGGCAACGAGAAAAGGGAATGTAGGTGACATCAGGGGGAAGTAGGAAAGTGACCGTAAATAAATAGAGGGGGAGTAGGGTATGTGAGGATGTTAAGAAGAAACGAAGGGAAGGGAAGAAACGGAAGCGAGGAGAAATGAGCAGAAGGGAGAGAGAAAATGTAACACAAGAAATGGAAAATAAAGGAGGCTAAGGAAATTGATGAAATTGATTGAAAGGAAAGTGAGCGAAGGGAAAGCAGGGGAAATGAAGAGAGGACAATCGAGGGAAGGGGAATTAACAAGAAGGAAAGTGAGCAGAGGGGAAGTTAGGGAAATGAGATGACATGAGGAAAAAGTTGAGTATTATAGAGGAAATCATGGGAGGGTAAGTACAGGAAGTGAGGTGAGACGGGAAGTAGGGGGAACGAGTGAAAACTATTACAAGTGCTGGACAGCAATGAGCAGAATGAATGGAGGGAAGACGGGAAGTATGAAAGGAGACAGGCAATGGGAGGTGGGGATCTAATAGAAAACAAGGGGAGGTAGTTGAAGTTAAGAGAAGTGGCGAGTGGAAAGAGAGGATTGCGGGAGGAGAAGGGAATATGAAGAAAAATGATGGATGAGGTAGTAGAGAAAGTAAGGGGAAATTAGCAAAGTGGAGATATATAAGGAAAATTGTGGGAGTAAGAGGATGTGAGGGCTAATGAGGGGAAGGGAAAATTTAAAAAGGAGAGTAATGGAAATTATTGAAAGTAAGGTAGAGTAGTAAGGTTAGTGACTAAAGGGCCAATAGGATAGGACGGGTGAGTAAAGGAAGGGAAGAAATGTATGGGGGTGGAAAATAGTTATGGAAAAATAAAAAGTTAGAAAAATAAAGTTTTGAAATAAATAATTAGAAATTTGTACGATTTTTTCAATGAAAAGTAAATAATTTTCAAGAAAATTTATAAAAATTTACAATAAAAAGAAACACAAATAACTAACGCAAATTTATAAATAATTACATCATTTTATGAAATTTTACAAAAAATTACGTTTAGAAAAACGAGATGCAGTTTTTATATTTTGTTTTAAGAAACATAAAAATTTCTAGACACAATTAGAAAATGCCTCAATTTTCTACAAAAAATTAAGCACATTTGCAACCCCAGAATAAAGGTTTAGTTTTTCACAATTATTCATTTACTTTACAAAAAATTATGAGTTTTTACAAAAAATAACGAAAATTTACAATTTGCAAAAATGTCTCATATTTTTCCTCATAAAAGTACCATTTTTAAGAAAAATTATAAAAATCTACATGTCCCTCATAATATTAATGCAGAATGTTAAAAAATCATAAAAAATTTTTTCTTAATATATTTAAATTAAATTAGCAGAGAAAAAAGTGTTTTTCATATATCAACTTAAAACTAAAAAAATCTCTTCGGCCTATGGAAATTATTGACAAAATATTTTTAACTGAAACTTCCTATTTTTTTTAATCCATCGAAATTGAAATGACTTCATCGCTAATATGCGAAAATATTTAACTTTTAATATTTGAAATATTTACGTAAATAACATACAAATAAATAATAAATACATGCAATTTTATTTTTTTAAAGATTTTATTAAAAAAATATACATTTAACTTGCTTTGACTATAGTGGGACCCGCGAGATTGGAACTCGTCGCATCCAAATCCTCGGAGGGAAGTACAGTAGTACTCGTCGGATCGGGACGGACATCCCCACTTTCTATCACGTGGCGCCTGCTGCGACTTCGTGTGCGCGCGCCTACCAATCACGTTACGATTGGTGAATAATTCCTCCGCGGATTTCCATGCGCTGAGTTCTGTTCCGACGAGTCCTACTGTGTAGGACATGCTGCCCTGTTCTACTTAAAATTCAAGATATCTCCGCAGGCTTGCAAGTTTTATAATCAAGGCAGATATCGTAGCAGCATTTTTCAGAGGGATTACACTCGTTGTCATCGTGACAATAAATTGGAGGACCATACCACCAATCATGACTCCTAGGGCACGCCGATCTCACGGCGGGACATTTCATTTCTGGTTTTTCGTCCTTTTTCGGGTCATGCTCGTGTCCTTGAAGATGCATCATACTAGGCCAGCCCAATGCAAACCAGAGATGTGGAATCAAAATCGCCATAGATGTGGCCCAGGCGTCTTTTTTCTCCTTTTTTTCCTCTGGTTCATCACAACAGTAATATTTCCAGTCTTCGGTTTTGCACCAATATTTACAACGTTTTCCAATCCCGTCTGCCACGAGAGCAGCTGTGTACAAAATTACGAGCAACTTTGACTTCATTCTGAAAAAATCGTAATTTTATGGCATCTGCATTAACATAAAAAATTTTTATTTGAGAAAATGGATCTTCCGAAGATTAAATTTAAATTAGGGTAGTCCCAAACAAAGGAAGCCTTCACCTCACACCTTTTCCAATGGGAATGCATAATATTGGGCAATATACTCGACTGAGTACTCGTGCTCGGTAGTCGGGCGTATTAAAATTAAAAAAAAAATTTTTGTTATCGAAAGAATTGACAGAGTGGATTGGCCTTTGGTGTACTCTTTTAGTGTCCTGAACTAAAGGTCAAGTTTGTTAGCCAGCCATTTTGGATAAAAATTCAAAAAATGAGCGTATTTAAAAAATGTTTGAGAGCACTGTTTTTTTACGATTCAATAATTCTCTGTACAATTATTTATAGCACTCAAAAAGACAAACAATTTCTCTTAATGACTTTTTTTGATCAACAAAATTACCAAAGTTATAGCATTTACAAATTCGAAAAATCAAACGAAAATTAACATTTTAAGCCAAATAACGCACGATATGAAAAAAAGTCAAAAGAAGAAAAAATGTTCTTTTTGAATGCCCTACAAAATTGTAATAAAAACTTCTGCTGCGTGGGCATATTCTGATCACAACTTTTGTCTTTAAATTTCTTTTCATTTTGTGTGGGGGGTTTAAAAAAGTTATTTTTTATGTTTCTAATGATATTTTTTAAGAATAAAACCAACAACAGAACTATCAAAAAATTGTTTAATGCAAATTAATTCATTTTTACATTCTCATCAGAGAAAGTATTAGGGCTGGGGTCGAGTTGCGGAGCGGTCAGGAAAACACAGCGGGTGGTGCCTTCCCCCTCCATGCTACTAACTTCTCCGCTTCTCAGCGTTCGAGATTCGAAGGAGGGGGGAAAAATTTCGCTAGTTGACTTCACTAGTTTCAGTTTGCTGTTATTTGTAGTATTTTTTATAAGATTTCATATATTTCACTATCAGGCCAAAATTTCATATCAGCGGTAATTTTTTTTTGTAAATTCAGCTTTTAAATTAGCTTAAAATTCGATAACTTAGTCAAATTTGAACTAATTATGATCAAGAAAAACTCATTAGACGCTGAATTGCACGCAAATTCCATATATTACATACCAGTCAAAATTTGTCAAAATCGCATTAAATGGTTGTTAAAATTGAAAAAATCGCGAAAAATTACAAAATATTTTCAATACTCGCTCTTTTGATCAATTTCAAAACTGAAAAACAATTGAATTGGTTTAAATATTCCTACAGTCTTTTAGTGTACTAAACTAAAGGTCAAGTTCGTTAGCCAGCCATTTTGGATCAAAATTCAAAATGTTAGCGCATTTTGAATATTTTTTAAACCACTTTTTTTAAATTACAACAATTTTCTGAGTATTCATAGTATTGAAAAATACGAAAAATATGTCCAAATGACTTTTTTCACAAAACCAAAAATTACCAGAGTTATAGCATTTACAAAATTCCAAAAAACACACGAAAATGAACATTTTATCCTAAATAACGCAAGAT
>JAAAKG020143918.1:0-11254 GCA_010014905.2 Druon quercuslanigerum
GCATATTGCCTGAGATAAACGCCAAAAACCATGATTTTTATGGTTTTTTCATGGTTTCACCATGAAAATCGCCTAGTAGCCAATTTTCACTATCATATTCGTAATCAGCGCATCAAAATACATCGGTATACGCAGTGTGAATGATTTTGGAAGTAAACCTTAATCGGAAGTTCACCCAAAATTCAATTACATGGTTAACAGTACATTACTCTATTAAACATTCATTTTTTGGAATGAAAATTCATTTTTGAATGTTAAAAATTCAACTGTTGGGTTAATAATTCCACAATATTGTTGAAAAACTAACTGTTTTGCATAAAAAAGTATCGTTTTTGCTAAAAAAATTAACGAAAAATTCGTCTTTTTGGCTTAAAGATTCTACTATTTGGTTAAAAATAAAACGGATTTTAGTTGAAATTCAATCTATTTTGCTTGAAAATTTGTCCACTTGGTAGAAATTTCATTTTTGTAGGTTGAAAATTCAACTCTTTTGGTGGAAAATTATATATATATTTTTTTGAATATTTAACCTTGGCGGAAGGTAGTTTTTATACTAGAAATAAGAATTTATAACGGTCAGGGAAAATGAAAAATTGGTTAGGTATAAGGCAGCGAACTTAGAAATTGGGATTTTGTAGCAACACTGTAATATTAAGAAAATATTTAATGAAAAAAAACATTATTGTTTTGAAAAAAATATTTAAAAACATGGTCTCGGACAAAGTCATCTTATGTAACAGAATTGCACAACAAGTTTTACAATGAGAAAATGATAAATCCGTTAAAACAAATTCATAAATTCTAAAACAATTATCTTTAAATCAATTATTTTCAAATTTGAAGGCTTCTTGAAAAGCGATGCCCAGGGCGCACTCTCTTCCTCCCCTTTCTCGGACTCTTAATCCATCTCCAAAATAAATGATACATTCTATAATGCACTAATAAATAATAAAATACAATTTCTATATATTAGGCTTGTAGATTTTAAAATTTAATGCGTTTTTTTTATTTTCATTATTTTTTCAAGGCTCTTCAGTGCAATCATCCCATTGTTATGTACGAAGTAACACTCTCAATTCAAAGGTTAGTACATAAGTACGGTGCAACACTTCAGGAACCAGCGTGGAGTATTATTTTAGACATAATAGAAGAAGTTATTGCTCATACAGGTTGGTATTTACAATTTATATCAATATTTTTCAAATGTCTGTGGAAATGGTAAATTGGAATATTAAAAATAACGAATTGTTGTCAGAATCCAGTAATCAATCTGCAACGAGACAAGTATCATCAAGTTTGCATGAAACGATTAGCAGTATTGAGGAACTTCTTGATGTTAAATGCTTTAGTGGCTGTTTACAGAGGTTTTATGAGCTGGTTGAAAGGTGCTCAGAGGCAAGACCTGTGAGTAATTACATTTTTGTCAGTTGGAAATAGTACTTTTCTTTCATTCGTATTTTTATTAGGTTTTCAATTGTAGACGTTGATATACAGTTTTTTCTTTTTGCATTTAGGAAGCATCGATATTAAAACTAATCGATTATAGAGCATCATTCATAAATCCAACTCATCATCAGTGGCAACACAAGCTGGGATTGTTGATGGATCGTTATTACAAAGTAGAAACCAGAACTAATATTAGAGTTAAGGTTCTGGACGTTTTGACCAATGTGATCCAAATCAATAGGTATTATATTTAATACTATTATAAATTGAATGCTAAATAGTTTCTCCAAATTAAATTTGTATATATTTGTCTAGAGTAATCCCCTCTTTAGGCTCTTTGAAGAATCCACTTGAAACTTAAATTAAAACAATCAAACTTTTCTTTCTATGTGACAATTTCGATTCAAATAAAAAACTATTATATTGTAACAGCACGAAGACCACGAAAGTAACTAAATAGAATACATTCTTTCTTCAGGTCAAGGTACGAAGACGAACTTATAGAAAGGGTAGTAGTTCCTCACGTGCAGTGTATAGAACAAGACTCGGATATTACGATACGAACTGAGGCTGCTCATCTTTTGGTCGATCTTTGTCTCGAGTGCGAAACGAAAAGATGTCTGGAATTATTAGATATATTAGAAAAGGTAAAATCACTTATGTTTAAATCTTACAAAATAGAATATCCGGTATACAAATTTTCGTTTTCTTTCATTTTCGAATAAAAAGGAAAGTTTTGTTTTAATTGAGCAAAAACTGAGATTCTCTTATATTTTGCTCTGAGCTGAAAATAATATACTATTATGTTTCACTCTACATTTTAAACAATACCTCTAGCTTTCTGTGATATATTCAGATCATGAACAAACCTTTCGCAATGGAGGTACCCGTGACTGCGGACACAGATATTAAAGACGTGAAGACAGCTGTTGTTGGCGTTATAAAAATTTTAACAATAAAATTATTTCGCCTGCCATCAAGCCATGCTATACGAGCTTACAAGGTGTTGGCTAACCATCTAGAACAACACTACAAAGTCCCTATCGTCTTCCAGAATGTTTCTACCATTCGTTACTTGGTAAGTTCCATGCCATTAATATTCTTCAGGGTGGCCAATAAATTCTAAGTACCAAATAATTTCACGAACAGACCATTTTTTAGATTGTAATCATTTTTTCTCGTCCTTCACATTTTCAAAATGAAGCTTTCTAAATTTAAATGTTTGTTATTTCAAGTATTTAAAACTACATTTTATATTAAAACATTTAGAGTGGAACTCTTCTAAATTCGAAGCAATTCATCGTAGGTCGAGAATTGGCCCCCAGTAAATTTTGCCGTATTTAAAGTTTCTAGTCCGGCAAATTTTTGTGTCAATAAGGAAGTTTCTGTTCCTATAATATTTTTTGCTACTTTGGAAAAATAGTACAATATTTTGCGTATTTTTTAAAGAGAGACATGGAAAAGGAATTCGAGGTGTGTCAGATCACTCTTTTGTGACCAGTCACTAACACGCGTATTTTTTAAAGGGAGACTTGGAAAATTGGTTCGAGTTGTGACAGATCACTCTTCTGTGACCAGCAACTCACAAGAATTTTTTTGAAGGGAGAGCTGGAAAATCTTTCGATATGTAACCAATCACTTTTCTGTGATCAGATGCCGGACTACAAAATTAAAAAAGGGCAATAATATCCGTATTACAAAATTCAAAAACGGCAAGAAATGCCGTATTTGTATACACTACGTTGATGGTAAACGAAGCAAAAAAAAGAAATTAAAAGCGGATCCAATTTCTAATTCAAACAGGTTCTGCGCTTCAAGTGACAGAATCTCTCTGCGATGAACTATGTTGGTGTTTAAAGGAAATTAGATGTTAATAAATGCAGCGAGACAATAGCATATTGTTAATTTGAAAGTTAGTTAAAGGAAAGTACTAATTTATACAAATCAAATCAACTCATGTAAACGCGTAAAAAAGCACATTTTCAACCATTTTTTTTTAAATTTTGCATATAATGGGGCAAATTTATTTTCCTCAATATGCATGACCTAAAACAATAACGAAAAATGACCATTATAAAATATTTATTTATTATTTTATAAAGAAGAATTTACATCGATCAAAAAAATGTTGAAACTTATAACTCAGGTGATTCCGGCCCTCCTGGATATCAGAAACAAAAAATGGAAAAAGTTTCCTAATCTGTGACCCAGTCGTTATAGCCCGTGTCTCAATTGTTATATTTCAATGTAAATTAACAAAATGGCGGCGTTTTTACAATAATAACAAAAACACGATTTTCGCGCTAAAAATGAGGTAAAATTATAGGGTAGAATCAAAATTTTAACATAATCGAGGTATGGGCGACAGCCAATAGTGTGCTGACTATTGTGTTAAAATTTCAAGTTGATCGGTTTACATATTTTGAGACTCATTTACTTGTTTACTTTTAGAGACTTCGGATTTAAGTCCAAAGCTTCACAATATTATGAAATATACAAAAATCTTGAGACTGATATGATCGCTTATTGAAACTGAACACTCACTATTGGCGCATGGATTTTGGCATTAGAATTTATAATTATTCGCGAGCATGGTACGAATATGGTTTGTGCCTCAATGTGTCTTTTTCACGATCTCTGAAAGTAAGATTCAAAACCAGACCTAAAGACTAAGGATGGACACTTGAATCAATAATTTAATAAATTAAAGAGTGCATGGCGTTGATTTTGGTCTCAGAAATAGTCACTTAAGTAGGCTAAAAAATTGTTAACATTAGGCGACACGTATTATTCCAACAAGTAAAAAAAAAATCTTCCACTAAGATAAGAGTATGTGGGTTTTGACTAAGGAAGACGTTCCTCTAAGTTTTATGTAAGGAACATGTTTTCTGAAAGTTTGAAACTGGTTTATTAATTTTTGCAATAATAATTGCATAATTAAAAACAGGCATTTTCGGTCGGTTTTTATTTTTTCCAAGTAAACAAGTGAACGAAGCACAAGTGAACAAATATTTGTAAGACCTACATTTTTCAACTAAACTTTTTTCTGACAGACGTGGGTTTGTGACAATAAACAAAAAACGTGTTTTTGCTATCTTTGATGATTGTCTAATCAGACAGTGCTTCCGATGCCTTTGTCGCAAACATATAGGTTTTTATTCTACATGTTAGCACTACAAGAATCCAAAGTGAAATTTCAGGTCACATTTCCCCAAATTAGGCTTTTTCATAGGGCGCCTATACTAAAAAAATAGAATATTATATTTTCATGGGGGAAAAAAGTCCTGCAGAAGATTTTCTAGAATTCCGCATTTTTTATCCTTTCTAATTTTTTTAAGTTTCTGCGTATGTATAATTCTTTCTTAAATTGGATAAATATTGGAAGGTGTTTTATATTAAACTGCAGTGTTAAGATTAAATTTATTTCCTTACAGATTTTTGAATGTTTCCTGAAGTTCAGGGCGAACGCTCTCTATCATCTCGGCTTTCCAGACTCCTCGACTGGAACTGTTACCCGTTTTAGTCCTTACCTTGCGTTGGAGCACTTATCAAATGACAGAATGAGCACCGGAAGTGGCGGTAGCAGTCCCCCGCCTGCAAGTCCTGCTCCTTTGCAGCACATCTCCTGTCATATTACTCAAATATCTCTGGCACATGCTTGCAGAGCAGTTGTCTCCTGCATCAGGCAGGAGAAGGATTGGAAAGTCCTGCAGTTAATATTAAAGGAAATGCCTCAGGTGATGCAAAATCGTGTTCTTATTCTCTCGAGACAAAACGATATCCACGAACTGACAAGCGCGCTCTGCTCCATGGTGAGCGATAAAAGTTTGAGACTGCCCGAAAGTCTCATCAATGTACCTCTCAAGTTTACTGTTTCGGAATTCAAAACCCATGTTTTTCCAGTCCTTGCCTCATTAGCATCTTACCATGCATATTTACAGCCTAGTTTACAACAAAGACTGATTCAATGTTTAGAAGTTGGTCTAACTGCTAGGTGTGCCAGCCAATGTGTCACGAGTCTCACTACTTGCACTTTGGAGATGCGAGACGCTATGAATAAACTCTTCACAGAAGTTCTGCTCAACTTATCGAAAATTTCGGCTACCGTTCACATAGCTATTCCAATACTCGAATTTCTTTCAACACTCACAAGGCTACCTAAGGTTTTTGCGAGTTTCATTGGCGATCAGTACATGTCTGTCTTTGCCATACTATTACCATACACGAATCCGTATAAATATAATCATTATACAGTTTCGCTGGCTCATCACGTGATTGCTGTGTGGTTCCTAAAGTGTCGGCTCCCATTCCGTAGGGACTTTGTTAAATTTATCACGACCGGACTTAAATCCAATGTATTAGCGCCTTTTGAAGAAGGGCATTTGATGAAGTCGGACTTTAATGTTGTAAATGAAGATTCATCTAATCGAAAACGTAGTTCAAGCCTTACGGAGCAAGGCAGCAGAGGGCGAAGGGAGAGGCCAATTTTGTCGAATCGAATGATGGGAGAAAACAGAGCTTTAGATTTAAAACCCCCTATCGACGAAGCGTTGATGGATTTTCACGCAGAGCTCACAGAGACTTGTATTGATCTCATGGCCAGGTACACGTTTTCGACATACTCGGCTCGACCTAAGCGGTAAGTGAACATTCGACGTGTTAATTTAGGAGAGACAAGAAGTTCGAATAACATTTGTAATAATTAATCAGATCAAAATATTTTGTCTTGCCGTCCTAATTAAAAAGATACACTGATCCGAAATCTAATTGAAATAATTGTCGGCTAAATTTGGCTATGCACTAGCAAGTGACTTTGTGTTCTTTGTGCCTTGCATTTTCGACTTTTCGCGACTAGTAATAACCTGCACGTCCATTTCCTAATAGACGTTGTTGTAAAAGATCACATTATTTGCACCCAAAAAGTGTACCTAAATTAATCCAAATTTCATTCGACATCATTCGAGTACTTTAGGCAAACAGTTTCTCTCAGTTCAAGCTAGATTGGTTTTATGTATCTATTTAGTTTGGACGGCAGTATGGTAGTCTATAATCCTAGGGACATTTTATGACCAAAAACAAAAAAAACCTTTGGGCCCTTTTTGAAAAGAGTCGATTTTTAATTTTGATACAAAAAAAAAAGTAATTAAAAGAAATCTAAAAACATCACTTAGTACATTTTAGAAAGCGAAAATTTTAACATAAACTTATAAAGCATTACTTTCTTGATATTTTTTCAGATAATTTATACTAATATTTGAAACTTAAATTTACGATTTTATCCATGAGCTTTTCAGCATCAGTAATAAAATGTTTAAATTCAGTAAGAAAATATTTGGTTTATGATCAGCTGCAATGTTTTCTCATTATTGTCGTTCCTAATATTATTTTTTTTAATTCAGATTTAGAACAAAATTCAGCAAATGGAATTCAAACATTGAATAGAAAAGCGACATTAAAAGCCACAATAAAAACATCTCACAAGTGGACCTTTGGGTCTGCTTTTTTGTTTAAAAAGAAAAATGCATTTTAAAAATTGTGAACGCATGGTCATCGAGCAGATGCAAGATTACTTCGAAGCGATGGTAGCTCCCTGGCAGAGCGTTTGGCTGACAGCCGCAAGATTGCGCGTTTGATTCCCGCTATCCTTACATTTAAAAAATATTTCTTCTAGTTATCAAAATGCTTGTTTATTCCATTTGTGAAAAACTTTAAATATATTCATGCAATTTCATAATTATTAATTCGTTATTTTCAATAAAAACTTTGTTTATCGTATTTTTATTATCACTTTTTCTTTTGACAATTGTGCATTTTATTAAAATTCTTTATTCTTCAATAGTTTCTAGTATTTACGTTTTTAAATTAAAGAAGGAAAAAAGTGTTGCAAGCAAAAATTTCAACAATAAATACAAAATTAAATTGTTTTCCGCAAGCTGCAAAAAAACATTTATGATTCTTGTTAGTAGATATTTCTGAAGTGAGTCACTGCATCTACTAGTATTTCGTATTTATCATTGAAATTTTCATTTGAAACACTTTTTTCCTACTTTAATTTAAAAATATAAATATTAGAAACTATTGAAATATAAAGAATTTTAATAAAATGCACAATCGTCCAAACGAGTGACAATAAAAATACGATAAACAGAGGTTTCATTGAAAATAAGGAATAAATAATCATTAAAGAGCATAATTCTATTAAATTTTGATCAAAAATGGAACAAAGAATCATTTTGATATATAAAAAAATAACAAAATATGAATAGCGAGAATCCAACGCGTCATCTTGCGGCTACCGGCCAAGCGCTCCACCAGGGAGCTACCGACGCTTCGAAATACTTTTACCCCGGCTCGATGGACATCCGTTCAAAAATTTTAAAATGCATTCTTCTCGAAAATGGGCAGACGAACGCGAAGATGATGACAATACTAGAACTATTACCTGAGCTCCTATTTGTGGAAATCTTACTAATTAAAAAAAAAAAATTAAATTGATTTTGCAGACTTCCTACTGCTGATTTTTTGCTAAAAGAAGGTCAATCGATGACCTGGTTATTAGGACACAAGTTAATTACAGTAACTACCAGTGGGTGCAGCAACAAAGCAATGAGAGGTGGTCTTTGCGACAACTGCTGGGCTGTTTGTAAGGCAACCCCACCAACACCGGAGCATTCCAAATCAAGTCATTCAGGCTTATGGCGAGCATCTAGCAGCGAAGGTTCCAAAGAAGATAAATTGTCAAGGCAATCATCAGCTGGACATGCTAGTTCAAATGTTAATACGGCCACGAATTCTCCAACAGATGAATCTAAAAAACTACTGGAGGAAAGCGATTCATTGAAACGTGAAATTCCTACTGAAGTACCTGAGAAGGAACAGTCAGAACCTTCAAAACTGGAACTAATACTCAACAGTGAGAAGTCAGAGGAGTTTGATCCGTGTGCATGTTGGTGTCAAGGATGGGCAGAAATTTACATCAGAAGACCGACTGGTGACATGTCCTGGAGCATGAGGATACAAAATTCTATGAACCTTGAAAACCCACCAGATTTTCCTGTTCACGATATCACATCATTGTATATGCCCACGAGTGATATGACTTTCCAAAGAACTCAGGATGTCGCCTCAGAGATCTCGGGTGACGAATTAGAGGTAATTGTTATTAATTTATCATGTTGCAAGCATCGCACTCACGTCACTAATGGAACTTTTTTATTGATGCAACAACTTTGCTACTGTTCTGTTAAAATGCCACTAATGATACTATTTCCTCCCATTGCTTGCTATTTTCAAATATTCGACTATTTTTTCACTTTGCCTTTAAAAATAATTTCGAACCTCTTCGCTGATTGCCTAAAAGAACATGTCCGCCATTTCGAGCGCGGAAATATATGTCGGAAAATGGTCCCAACGGCTAATATACCAAATTTTATTAATATACTACATTTGTCTGTTCTTTTTTTTCATCATAGGCCTCGGATTGTACATTTTAAACTTTTTTTAATCTTTGAAGAAGAAATGTTCAACATCGTACCATTTTAATTTTCAAGCCATAATTGTTGCACTTTTTTAAGTCGAAAACTTTCGAAATCTAATAATTTCGAATTCCACTATTAAGAAAGTAGGCTAAGTAACGTGCTGCTAGGGGTGTCCCGTAGGATGGGAGAGTTCTATAGCTTAGGGCAGGATATTCCGCGATGTAAGAGGTCCGAGGAATAGATTAGGTCCCGTGTGAAAACTGGGGTCCTATGGAATTATGAAGGTTACGAGGGATATGTCGATTTCCAAATGGAAAGGTGAATTCCGGTGTGATAGTGGTGGTACCGAGGGATACACTAAAGGTCAAAAATTTGGGTTAACCTTTTTTTGATGATTAAGTTCTCTTAATTTTAATTATGTCAGAGCTAAAATTTTATCTCTTCAAATAATTAAATTCTCAAAACTCCCAATGAAATGAGCTCAGTATAAAGCCAATTCTTGCATTTTTAAGTAGATATTGCAAAATAATCATTTTGAAGCTATTTTTTCACAACATCGCAACAGCTTATAATCAGACTTTTGAAAAAATTTCCTATCACAGTCCAAAAGCAACAGTTACATATTTAAGTTCTTGTAATGTGATAGGAACATTTTACTGCGGAAAAGGAGCTTTGAAATGAGTCTAAGAACATTAAAAAATTTTGATTATTTCAGATATTACCTAAAATTTATGAAAAGATTTAAATTTACACTATTTTGCAATATCCACTTGAAAAAAAATGCCACTAGGCTTCATAGTGAGCTCATTTTATACAGAATTTGAAGAGCATTTACTTCTTTAAAAAGAAAAGTTTAAGCTGTTACATAATTAAAATTAAGAGAACTTAATAGTAAAAAACAAGATGAACCCAAACTTTTGACCGGTAGTGTATGAGGATTTTGAGGGAAGGAGGTCCCGAGGGGAAAATTACTACGGACGAACTGACACCCAACCGAAAAAATTTCAAAATCAAAGCAAATCAATTTTATTTTTAATATCATTCCAAAATTTAATTATTTTAAATTGAAAGAGGTTTAAAAGAGAAGAGTTCAGGAATTTTAATTGCTTTTAACATTTCTATGTACTTGTTTGTGCATTTAAATGGCTGAGGTGCTTCCCCGAAGGGTGTCCGGATCTTCTTGGTTAATACGTTAATACGCATTAATAAAGGCGCCAAGGGCGTTAATACGCGTAGCCTTTTGAAGCAAGCGAATAATTTTTCAAAGCCAATTTTGCCAATGTGTATGGACAAATTATTCGTTCGCTTCATAAGGCTACGCGTATTAACGCCCTTAATATGAAGCTAGATCGAACCAAGAAGATCCGGACGCTCTTCGGGGAAACACCTCAGCCATTTAAATGCACAAACAACTACACGGAAATGTTACCAGCGGGGTCCTCTTGGAGGACCCCTCTTGCTTCTAGTGTCTCCTCACCCATTCCGAAGGTAAGACCCTTTTCTTTAATGAGAACCCCAATTTATGACTGTGGATTTGAAAAAAGCGGGAAATTTTACGTAAAAAATGCCCTGTGGAAAAATGGTTTTTGTGATCTTTGAAAGATAAAAAATTAAGGTCAAATTTCTGAGAAACGACCAGATTTCTTGTAAAATACTTTTCCTACGAAGAAATGGTTTGAACAAAGGTTGACCAGGGCCGAGGGGGACATTTCACTGTATCATCATTTTTACCTTGAGGTCTATTTTCAAGGTCAAGTGGAGGTAAGACCCTTTTCTTCAATGTGAATCCCTATTTTTTACTGCGGATTTGAAAAGAACGGAAAATTTTACGTCAAAAATTATCTTTGGAAAAATGGTTTTTGTGACCTTGGACACGAAGCGACCCAAGGATGACAGTTTTCTGCATCCATCTTGCAAGTGCCTTAGCATATTTTTGGCAGTTAGTTTCGCGAAGTCTTGAAGAAGGATGTCAGACCTCGAGTGTGCAACTGAGATTGCTGTACGAAAATCATAGTTCTAGAAAATCGGGCACTTCTCTTTTTGCACAATTGACTCTATGTCCATCGGATCATTCGACAGGGCAGGGTCACGGCCAGCACTGTAAGAGCGGTCAAGATGATAATAAAGCACTGTCAGGGCTGCATTATGTCTGTAGAGATACGTTGTTGCCGCATGAGTGGGACATCCAGATATTATGTGTTCCAATTACTCCGTGTTCAGTTTGTGATGTAATAACTTGAGGGAGTTTTGTATTTTTTAAAGTTTATTGTTATCACTATACACAAATTATTACATAAAAGAAGAAACTGGGAGAAGGAGCGTTTTGAAGT
>JAAAKG020143919.1:0-11254 GCA_010014905.2 Druon quercuslanigerum
AAAATTCACTTTAACTATTCCATTTTTGCTTAAAAATTTATATTTTTAGTTGAAAATTAAACAATTTTTCTGAAAACTCGTTTTTTTGTCTTTTATGTGAAAATTTATATATTTACTGAAATTGTAGCAGTTTTGTGCAAAAAATAATTTGTTGAAAATTTACCTTTTTAGTTTAAGATTCAATTATTTCGTTGAAAATTCATGTATACTTTATTAAAAATTCGTATATTTTGTTAAAAAATTCAACTTCTTGGTTTAAAATTGATCTTTTTGGTAAAAATTAATTTTTGTGGCTTTTTGTGTCTTTTCCTGGTAAAAATTTATTTTACTAACTTCAAAATTTAAATATTTTATTAATGGTAAAAATTTTATCTTTTTATTTGAAAATTCCTGTATTTGTTTAAAAATTAAATTTTGTTGCTGAAGATTTATCATTTTAGTTGAAAATTCACTTTAACTATTCCATTTTTGCTTAAAAATTTATATTTTTAGTTGAAAATTAAACAATTTTTCTGAAAACTCGTTTCTTTTTGTCTTCTAGGTGAAAATTTATATATTTACTGAAACTGTAGTATTTTTGTTCAAAAAATAATTTGTTGTAAATTGGTTTTTTTTTTTTTTTGGTTCAACATTTATATTTCTAACATTTTAACTATTCTAATTTTGGTTGAAAATTGATCTTTTTTAGATGACAATGTTTGGGTTAAATATTCAACTGTTTAGTTCAAAATTCATATTTTTCTTTGAAAATCATTTGAGTTAAAAATTCATTTCTCAGATTCAAAATTGATCTTTTTGATCTGAAAACTCAACCAAATGTATTTAAATTGTTTTATAACCAAATTTTTTTGCGTTAATATTATTAATCTTCTAGGTTTTATATTTTAGACATTGATATTGCAGCAACACTGAATAAGATGCTCTTTAATGAAAAATTTAAATAATGTCATTATTATTAACAAACATGAAAAATATGGTTTTCTAGATCATAATTCAAAATGCTTATGAATTCTCATTAAATTCTCACAGCAGATAAATTTCGAGCATATTCTCATGCTGGCGAGAATTTCTCCGATCACTTGAACTATTTAGAACACTATAGAGTGCAGGCTGCGTGTGTCTTCAAGACGCTACGGTGCCGCGAACGGTCCGGTTTGTTTTAACTTCTTCAGGATTTATAGTGCTCGTATAGAAAGGGAGTAATGCGGAGTTGCCGCGATGCGCATCACGCGCCCCACTACCTCAAATCAGCGCTCTTAAACCACTCTTAAAATACGGAACGCGCCAGATATCAAGAAATCTGTGCATGCGCATCCAAGAAGAGTTGCGCGCGATCCTCATGCTCGAACGTCTGTAAAATCCCCTTGGCGACTAGACCCGAAAATAATCGGGAATAAACCGGTAAATCGGTGGGGAGATCCCGTGCAGAAATTGCCAAATATTTGCCTTATTTCCGGCTTGACAGCCACTCTTGACAGTAGATGGCGCTCCATTAATTTCTGGGCCTAAATAGGGTTGATTCCAAATCTCCCAAATTACAGTGTAAAGTGCAATTGTCAAAAGTATTTTAAATAATAATAATTGAAAAAGTGATCAAATAAATGAAGAAAAATTCCGAACGTGAGCACAAGACGAGTGCGTAGGCATCCTATACTTCAAAATATTCCTGAGTTACGTGTTGAAGACTATATATTGCGGGTCAATTTGTCAAGTGTGTTAAGACGAAATCTAACTTTGAAATGAAATTATTTATTTATAATAGTCGATTTTGTAAAAATAACTTAAAGAGCCAGTGCAATATTGTAATCCGCTCATTTCAAAACAACTTATTACATTTAAGTTCCATATAGAAATTTAGAGCAAAAATATATTGAAAAATACTTAAATAGCTTATTATACACAAATTTTGGCTGTTATATTGCGTCTTTCGACTTTTTCAGTTGCCCCTAAAAAAGTGGTTTAAAAAACATTTTGTTTATAATCCCGTGTAGAAATCGCCATATCTTTTCCTGATTACCGATCTGTCCCTCATCGGCGTAATATCTTCGGGCCAGATTGGGCCCGATTTAGACCGGTTCAGGTATTGCAACGCCACCTAGTTCCAATTTAGGAAAATTGCCTTACTGTGGAATGAAGTGTATTATTTTTGATAAAACTCATGGTCATAATCTGAGTTAAGTGTATAATAAAATAAATAATATGCCAAAGCCTAGTGTACCACAATTTCGAAAGCATCGAATGTTGCTGCTTTAAACAATTTTCATGATGTGATCGAGGGTAAGTATAAATTATTAAATCGTATTGAATATTTATCTTGAACCGAAAGCTAACCTCAAAATCGAAATTCATTTCAAAAGTTATTGTAAATTGTATATTTTTAAATATTTTGTGTTTGCAATATATTTATACTAATAAAACATTTTAAATACAATTTAGCTCATGCTATTGATTAAATATTGAAAATTAGGTGAATAGTGATGCGGATAGTAAAAAAGAATGTGAAATGCCACCCGAAACGCAAGATCCAGAATTCTCAGAAGATCGAAATTTTGATGAAATCGAAAATGGCGGTGAACAGATGGGTCATGAGAATTTAAATTCTACACATGAGGATTCAGATCTTTTTATTTTATTATTACCGGTGGAAGCGCATTTATTTTTGCCTGCGAGAAAGCAAAGTATTAATCAAAGTAGCGCAAATTATTATACACATATATCAGATTTACCCATAGTAGATAATTCGCTAAATATTTATTATACAGATTGATTAAGCTGCTTTGAAGCGTGATTGAAAAAGCGGGTCATCATTTGAATAGTACTTCTTTCAGAAATAGAAACGTATCTATAGAGCGATTTTTTTTAGTTTAAATGTCTTTTCCTTAAAATTTGAAATTAATCTAACTACGAAACACAATCTATATTTAAAGGAAAACTTATAAAATTATAAATTTGTTCGCTCGATATGCATATTTCTATCTAAAAAGTGAAATGAAGAAACCGAATTTTGAGATTAGAATTCCATTTTCGTAAAAAATGTTTTTTTTAATTCGTTTAACTGGTAAATTCTTTAAATAAAAATTTAATTCCAGTTGAAATTGTAATTGCTTTGCTAAAAATCCGTTTTTTTTGGTTTCTTGTTATGAATTAGGGTTTTTAACAGAAAATTGGACTATTCTAACTTTTGTTTAAATGCATTTTTTAAAATGATAATTCAACTATTTGGTTGAAAATTAAATTTTTTAATTTAGAAATTAAACTAATTCAAAAATGTATCTACTTTGTGAAAAATTTGGCTTTTTTGTACGAAATGAATATATATTCTATTTGAAAATTTAAAAATATGACTATTTCGTTGAAAGTTCACGTATTCTGTTAAACAAAGCAATTTTTTTTAAATTATCTCTTTCATTGAAAGTTCATCCTTTTGTTTAAATATTCTTTTTTTCTGATAAAAATTCAAGTATTCCAGTAAAATAACTATCATTTTAGTTAAAAATTTATCTTTTAGGTAGGGGGTTCGCCGTTTTCAATTAAAAATGTATTTTTTATGATATGATATTTTTTGGTGGATATTTTTTTAATTGAAAATGTAACTATCAATCCAGTTGAATAATCCATAATTTTAGATAAGAATTCATGTCTTTAGTAAAAATTCATTTTTTCACTAAAAATTTAATTATTAATCTGTTTGGTCCGAAATTTAATTATTCCCGTTCAGGTTAATAATTTCAGTTAAAAATTCATCTCTGTAGTTTAAAATTTAATTATTATACTTACATATATACATTTTTTTTGAAAATTCATCACTTTGTTTGATAATGTAGCTGTTTCTTTTAAAGTTATTTTTTTCTTATTGAAAGTAGATTTTCAAAATGGAAAATTGACTTATTCCAATTGCAAATTCCATAATTGAAATTCAAAATTCGTCTTTTTGGTTAAACATTAATTTTTTTACTTAAAATTTAACTATTTAGGTTTTGGTTGGCAGTTTATTTTTTTTTACTTAAAATTGATTTTTTGTTTGAAATTTCAGATAAAGATTTATTGTTTTAGTTGAAAATTCTTATCTTTGGTATTAAATTAATTTTTTTAACTAAAAATGTTACTATTCCATTCCCGGTTGAAAATTATTATTTTTTTAGTTCAAAATTCAAATAGTTGGTTGAAAATATGTCTTTTTAAATAAAAATTTCAACTATTTCGTTAAAAATTCAATAATTTTGTTTAACTATTTCAGTTGAAGATACATAATTACATAATTTTATTTAAAAAATCCTCACTTTGGCTGAAAATTGAACTAATTTTTTTTTAATTGATATTTTTTAGTGGAAAATTTCAACATTTTTGTTAAATTAATCTATTTTGCAATATTTTGCTCCTCTAAGTAAAAATGTTTTATAATGAGGGTCATAAAGTAAAAAAAATATTTGCATTTTCTGAAAAATATGAAAATGTTACTTTTAGTAGACCGGGAAATGACCGAGAATTCAAAATCGTTTGTTGTTTGTTGTTTGTTTGTTGAGATTATAAATATTTATTTCTTTCAGCAAATTTTTTTTGTAAAATCTACAATATTTTTGTCAACTCTAAAAAATCATTGTGTTGAGCTAATAAATATTTTTTTTATTTAACCAAATAAATTTTTTCAATCAACAAAAAATTTTATTTGTGCCTACCAAACTTTTTGGTTAGTTGAACCAAACGCTCCAACAAAATTATTTTATTTGGAAATTTTGGGTGAATAACTTTCTATCATTTTATTTTCATACCTTTTGTCGTTTTTCCAAAAAAATTTCATTTTTAATTTTACTGCCATTTTTATGAATAAAACCAAATTTATGTCTCTTATCAAAAAGTAATTCATAAAAAATTTGTAGCTCTTTGTCGGGCAAACAATTTTTCTTAAATCATTATATTTCGTAACTTCTGTGATTTTTCTACAAATTTTAATTTTTTTATTTTCAATGTCATTTTTCACGAATAAAACAAAAAGTACGCGTCCTATCAAGAATTGATTATTGACATATCCTGCATAGTTTTACCAAAAAATTCAATTTTTCATTTTTTATTATTTTTTGTGCAATCAAAATTTGAATTTTCGATTTTTCAAGAAACTCCAAAAAGTTGTTAAGATAATCTTGAAGGGCTATCAAAAAACAATATTTTTCTTTTCTTGACTTTTTTCATATCGTGCGTTTTTTGGCTTAAAATTTTGATTTTCGATTGAATAAAAAAATTTTGAAAATGCTATAACTCTCAAAATATTCTTTTTATCAAAAAAGGCTACTGCGATAAATTGTTTGTTTTTTCTAATTTTATAAATATCCGCACATACAATTTTTAAATTCAGAAAATAAGGGGACTCAAAAATTTTCAAAATGCGCTCACTTTTTGAATTTTAATCGAAAATGGCTGGTTAACGAATTCGTCGTTCCTTTTAGGACCTAAAAAAATTGTGCTAAAGATCGACTTGATTTGTTCATTTCTTCGAGAGTTATCGTGTTTACGGACGGCCGGACAGACATACAGACAGACGCTATCGTAAAAACTGGATGTTTGGATTCAGGGGGTCTCATAAATGATGAGAATGCAATAAAACAAAAACAAATAAAATACAATTTCGTAAGAAAATAGTTCAATTTTCAACCAAAGAGAAGAAACTTTAACTCGTAAAGTTTGAATCAAAAACAAATTATACAAAAAAGAGCCAAGAGTCGATTTTTAAAAGCAGAAATTAATCGTTTTTATTTTATTTATTGTTAAGTGATATTACCAGTAAGACTTAGTAACAAAAATTTGTGTTTGATATTTCTATTGACTTTATAAAACAAGTTAAAATTACTGAAAATATCATTTTTAAATAGTTTGAGTATGTTACAATTATTTTAACAAGGCGATATTCGAAAAAGCACTGAATTTTTTCCAAAATAGCCTTGATTGAGGTAACCTAATTTTTTGGACTGATTTATGAAAAATAAGTGACTCATAAGGATAATATTGTCGCCTCTAATATATGAGTCAACAATTGCCGTGTAACTTAACGGCCCTGAAACGTGGTCGTGGGTGTGATTCACCGGCGTTCATCATGAATGCTTTAATGAGTTCTTACTTGAATTGGAAAAAATGAGGATCCATTATATTCTCGTTTTCACCGTCATAATCAGCTTGAATTATATTGGTAAGTAATACTATGATATATCTATAATATTTGACAGCCTTAAAAATTGGAGATGAAATTTGAAGCTCTTGGCTGTTGATATTCAAAATCATTTCATTATTTTAAATTATTACAATTCAAAGTGAAATCAGTATCGGAAAGACCCAGGATGTCTGAGTCACTCAAAAAGTACTTATTTTAAATTAAATAATCCGTTATTCTAGATGAACGAAAAATTGTTATAGGAACAAAAACCATGTTTTTGAACAAAATAAATTCCTTTGATTCAACATAAATTACTTTAAATCAAAGAAAGCGTGCCGAAAGCTTAATGACACCTAGGTGAGGTGTCTATAGAACACTGTCTATAGAACAGTGACTCTGAGATGCCGAGCGACCTCTCAAGATGGTCGCACAAGAAATTCCAGTTCCGTGTGCCGAAGCCGTCTCACGGACGTGCCATCCATAAACCCAACCAATCACACGCAACCTGACGTGCTGCTGTGGTCCGATGCGGTACTTATGGTCAAGGACGTTGCGAGCTGGTGTAGATAGTGACGTACTTATATACGTCAGTGCTCAGGCGGAAGCAGCAACTACATGTAGCTCTAGGGATTGTCGAACGATAAACTAAGGACAAAGGAATGGAATTTGGGAAGTGCCGTATATACTGGAACTTTATATTCTCGACAATTCTTTCTGTTGCACACTCGAGGTTTGACATAGTTCTCCTTGACTTCGAGAAGCGAACCATGTTCGTTATCGTATTTTCGGCACCAGCTGACAAAAACATCATAGCCAAGGAGAATTAAAAGAAAGAAAGGTATAGAGACCTCGTAAGGGAGTTGCGACGATTGTACCCGGAATATTCACTGGCTAATAGCCTGAAAAGTATCCCTGCGTGTCCTTGGGTCGCTTCGTGTCCGCAGGGTGCACGAGACTTTTGCCGTATCGTCGTATTGATTCCGTCACAGAGTGCAACTTTTAGAAACATTTTATTCTGATATAAAAACTGAAATTAATTTTTTTTTTATTTTTAATTTCTCCTGGAATAAAATCTTATACTTAAATAAAAGTAATGTGCATTATTGAACTTAAAATTGTAACAAAATCGATGTAGCTGTTTGAATATTTGTTTTAATTTATTATTATTAATATTTTCCTTTATAGTAATTTAAATTTAGGCGATAATAATGAACGCTTATTAAAATGTAATAAAACATGAACATAAAATGTTTATTATATCTTTTGTCAAACCAATTAATTTTATATTTTGAACAACGACTCAGAAAAATTATAAAATTAATTTATTCTGACTCCATATGCGCGAACAAATTTATCGTCATCTGTAATTTGATGATTGTGAATTGTCTTTTGATAAAGCTCATTTGAATCTAATAAAGGATAATTTATTTACCACGCGCTACGCAATCGCTCTTTGTAGTACTCCCACATTCGTTCGCAAGCCTTTTAACATTAAAGCTGAAAACATCAACAACTTTACTTTGTTGATTGTGAATTCTCTTTTGCTAAAGCTCCTTCGGCTTTAACGAAGACGTTCTCATCACTTAGCTCGTGATCCGCACTCTAATTGGTCGAAAATATGAACTTTTCGAAATTATGTTCAAGAATTTTATTTTAAATGTATATTATATTTATTTCTGTACCTCGTGCTGTATATGTTTATTCACATATTGCAAAACAATGCAAAAAAATTTTTTCCTGCTAACTTTAATATTTGCAATTTATTTTGTATTAATTTTTATTCTCTGCTACCCTGAACACCCAACCATTTCTATAAATTTCTATTTTTACCATTCATAATACGGATTATTATATATTTGTAATATATATTTTCGTTGTCTTGTTTTCATAATTTAAAAAAGTGTGCGCGAAGTGGTTTTCAGTAAATTTGTATATATAATTTAAAAGCAAAACTTTTTAAAATAAGCTATGACTGCAGCATGTGTCATTTTTAAAAAAATTTAATTTTTATTTTTTACAATCAAGATAAAATGTATTCTATTTTAAAAATTATAAATAAAAAGTTTATAGATCCTTTTGGGTAAACAAATTTTAAGAATTAATAATTTTCCGTGCCTTGCGTCATTTTTCAAAAAATTGAATTTTTTATTTGTCACGATTAAAAAAAAAATTGCGTATCCCATAAAAAAATTATTCACGACAAATTTGTAGATCTTTTTTGGAAAACCAACGTTTGTCTTCTCATTTATTTATAGCTTGCTTTGCTTTCCTACAAATTTTATTTTCTTATTTCTAACATTGTTCTATATGAATGAAATAAAAACTACGTTTCCTATCAAAAATTACCACTAATAAATTTTTAAATCTTTTCTCAGTGCACGATTGTTGTTGATTTTTTTATTTTTACTTTTTATTTATTCTGTCAAAGTTTTAATTTATGATTTTTCAAAAAATAAAAAATTTGTCACGATAATCTTGTAGAGTATTTACAATGCAACATTTTTCTTGTCTTGACTTTTTTTATATCGTGCTCGCGAACTTGACCTTGAATTTAAGACACTAAAATAGTATACCAAAGACCAATCTCATCTGTCATTCCTTTCAAAAGTTATCGTGCCAAAAAATTAAAAATCTACAGACACAAAGACAAACAGACACATTCGTGAACACTTGTTTACCTAAAACCTTTTCTCATGAGAATTTAAAAATTCGAAATACAACTTTTCAAGGATCCTTCCCGAATAATATTTCCTGAATATTACTGGTCCAATTTTCAATAAATTTCCGAACGCAATGTTCCCTCAATGCCTTCAGTCTCGCTTCGCAATTTTGCCACAAGTATTTCATAATATACAAACTGAATTAAATAAAAATTCGCAATCTCTTTTTCTTACAGCGTTAAGTTCAGAGTTCGAATGTCTACCTAATGGCGATCCAATTCCCGGCGTTCCTCGTCGTGACGCTTCTTCTGAATCTTTTGATAGACAACAATCTCCAGAAAAGACTCTTCTTCCTGCCAGACAATTTTCTCCTGTCAGGTCTTCTTCTCCTGTCAAACGTTCTCTTCGTGTCAGGTCTAGGTATCCTCCTGCCACTGGCAGATGCATGCTTCCAACTACCACAATTACTTGTTCTGATGGAACTGAGTATGGACTTGACCAACTTCAATTTATTCGACTTACTCCTTATGCGAATCCGCACTGAATTTACGAACTTCGAAGATACACTTTTCCTGCAGATAATCCAATTCAATTACTTGCACGACGTACTGTCTATGTGCCTATGCCAACCCAAGAACAAATTGTATTAACAACATCGAATGGTGACATCTTTGCAATAATGAAGAGTAGAAGATCTTTTGCGGGAATATATTCATACGATTCTCGCATTCGCCGTAAAACACGGGCGAAAATAAACATGGAAAACGGCATAATTAAAATATTGACTCCAGAAGAAAGCAAGGACATTCCAGTAGGCCCCGTACGTCATATCCTATTGAGCTTCAAAGTAGAGCATGTAAACGTTAGACGTTCACACCATTAATTTAATTACAGAGAAATGTAACACTGAAATATATTATTGTCTATGTTTCGAAGTCGGCTTTAAATGTCACAAGCAATTAGTATACTGGACTCTGGACTTAAGTAACCTGGGTTTACGGCGTTTCTAGAATTTCAGCCCACGGCATTTTGGGCTATGGGGGGGGGGCGCAGGATGTAAAGAGTCGCGTTGCTCATTTATGTCCAAGGTCACTGAAAAATGTGCCCGAAATCGTACTTAAATCCAGAGGTCAGTGTTATTGCAAAACATAATAAATATTCTGAAGGTTCTCAAGGTTTCTATCTTTGTGTTTTCCTAACAATTTTGTACAGACGTTTGAAAATAAAAGGTTTAATAATTGACAATTGTAATTTAATGCTTTTTTATTTTTGTTTTTAAAATCTTCTAGGGCTTTAATAAATACATAATTTAGGAAATAGATGTAAGGTTTCTATGCAAATAAAAAATATTGATTGGCTACAATATTTTTTCTTCAGCACCACTAATGGTGAAAAACAGTTTAGTTTTTTTGAATTTACACACACAAATTGTTTAAAAACCTCGTTTTTGGGCTCCTCAGGACGTGCTTTTACAAATGTTCCTCTATGAAAACAGAATAATATCGCACGCTGGGTATATCAGTCGAAATGGTCCTTATATACTAACCAGAAAAATTCTCATCGCTTGTGAGAAACGACCAGTGCCGGGCCAAAAATTGGCGTTGCCCCAAGTGATATTTAATTTTCTTACTTCAACGTCGATTTTTTTTGGACATGTTTCATTTAAATGCTATATTATAACTATCTCATTTGATTATTTTATTTGTTAAGTAAATTGCATTTGATGTGAATTTACTTTGAATTTATTACTTTATATTCACGTCGAAAGTTCAGTACACATTTACTTTTTGTGAGTTTTGTAAGTGCTGGAAGATTTATATTATGAGAAAGATAAATATATTTCTTTAAGATAAATTCAAGCATACATATAAATATGAATTGTGATTGGAGCCTTAAAAATCCATTTTTTTCAAATATTTTTTTAAATGTTAAACTATTTGGTAAAAAATAAACTTTCTCATCAAAAATCATACTTGTGAGTTGAAAATTCCACATTTTTGTACAAAATTCATATTTTTGGTTGAAAAGTAACTCTTTTGTTAAAAAATCATATATTTGGGTTACAAATTTAACTGTTTTGTAGATGATTAATCTTACTGGCTTCAAAATTCAACATTTGTATTTTCTTGAAAATTCGTCTTTATGGCAGAACATTAATCTTTTTCGTGGAAAATTTATTTTTTTGGTTGAAAGTTTAACCATTTGGTTATAAGCTAAAGTAATTTAGCCCAAAAAGTCCAAAAAGTCCATTTTCTTAATTACAAAAGAAGATATTACATTTATTTTTGTCTTTTTTTTTTACTCTTAAAAATTCCAGGACTGAACTATGCTCTTAATAAATCTAATTTCGATAAGTTTTTTAAGTTATTACAAAGATTAAGGGGGGAAATACCTGTAAATGCTTCAATTTTCCCTGATTTTCATAATTTTTTTTCTAATGAAAAAGTCATTA
>JAAAKG020143920.1:0-11254 GCA_010014905.2 Druon quercuslanigerum
CGGCCGCAGTGCCGCCCCCAAAAAGTTGCCGCCCTAGGCTATAGCCTTTTCAGCCTCTATATCAAATACGGCACTGTGCAAAGATTGACACTGTCAGTCTAGAGCCTTGGTTGTCAAAGGCCCTATTAAATCTTGTAATTTCATTGGTTCCGGGTGCTTCGCGGCTGTTGTACCCCTCGCCGGACTTCGTAGAAATTATCCTTCCCAACAATAAAATATAACATGAAAATAAATATGAGTCTTTATTTATTAATAAAAAATAGAGAAAAAATAGATTCATTTTCTAAATTAAAAATGATATGAAAATTGGAAATAAAATGTACGGTAAAATCGAGTAAAAATCCCCCCCCCCCCCAACGGCGTGAACGACGCTGAGTGAATTAACGTTCGGCTGGCGTGCGCTGCTCGGCTGTAACAGGTGGAACACCCCTATTAGACACTCATTTGTTGCAGAAAATGAAGCTTGAATTGGAAAATATTTTGTTTAAAATATCTTAAATTTTGGAGGTCTTGAATTTTAAATTTCGCCATGTTGTACTTTCAAAAAAAAAAATGCACTTCAAAATATTTCAGCATTGCAAACGTTTACATCAGAAACTTTGTTAGTAATTTTTTAATTTTATAATTTGAGATGTAATTATCCAAAATTATTTGGATTCAATGTTTAACAAGAAAAATTATCTGGTTTTGTCAATTTTACCAAATCGTACACTATTAAATTTGAAAGACTTGATAGTTGCACAATTTGCAGTTTGATGGGTTTTCCGTTTAGCAATTTTAAATTAAATGTATTTAGAATAAATTCAAAAGAACGGAAAATGAAGACAATAATTTGTCAAATTTATGCCTCTAAAATGTTGCATTATTACAAATTTAGAGTTCTATATTTTTATAGTGAGCACTATATTTTTTTCTTAATGAAGTTCCAATTCGTTAAAGTTTCAGCATCCAGGAGTACCATTAGTTTTCATTTTGAATGTTTCCTATTTTATGAAACTTATGTTTAACCTTTTTCAGAATAGCTGCATTAGAAATGTGTAGAATAAAAAATTTTGAACTTTGATCGTTGAAAATGAAGGTTCATTTATTTTTTGAATTAAAAGAAATAAAAGCAATAAATAATAAACTAAACATTTGTACAATTTTAGAAGCTTTGACTTTAAAACGTTGAATAGTTTAAAATTTTAAAATATATAATCTTAATCGCTTTGAATTTCAAGCGGTCGAAATTCAAAATTTCCATTTTTAATTAATCAATATTGTGAATGATTTCAACTAGAACGAATACAATTGTAATTCCTATAAATATTGAAATATCTATTTTCAAAAATTCGAATGTGAAATAATTCAATTTTTAACTTGTTGAACTTGTTCAGTTTTCGAAACTTTTATTTTGAAATCTTTAAATTTCAAAATTCTTGAATTCAAACTAAAATTTTGTAATTTCGAATAATATCAATGAGTATGATACAATTTCAACTCCTTTATAATGATATTGAAAAATTCAAAAGTGTTCGACCAATAGATTTGAATTTTAAACACTGCTGTTTAACAAGGCAGTGATGACATGTGTCGAATGATTAAAAATGTTCCGGGATAAAGAATGAGAAGAAAAAATATCTTGAATGTTTTGAAATGAACGATTTTTATTATTCAATATTTTGTTCTCAAATGTTTCTGTATTAACCCATGACTATTTCAAAAGTCTGGACTTTTGATATCAGCGAATAACAACTCTGAAACTTTTAAACAACAGCGAAATTAAAAAAAAATTAAGAATTATAATGAATGTAATAAAAAATTTTATTTTGTAAATTTATTTTCTCAAATTTTTCGTAATCTATTAAAAAAGACCCCCCCCCCCTCAAGTTTTAAAATGGGCGTGAGTTTTAAATGTTTCGGGCTGCTTTGGAAGTTTTGAGACACTGTTTATCGAAATGGCATCAGCGTTTTTAATGAGTGGATCCATCCATCACCAGACGGCGCTCGTGATCACGCATATTCGACACAGCGCATGGCGATCAGTCCGAAACCAGAAGTACTCATAAAGGGCGCAAAAGTTTGATACGCGTTCGCATTCATTGCGCCCATTGAAAGATATACGAATAATATACGACTATAGAGAAGATAGGAAAGTTAACTCAATTTTAGATGTCAATATGCAGATAAATCAAGTTTAATAGCGTTTAAAATAAAGAAAAAATGCCCAAGAACAAAACTATTTTTTTATTTTACCAAAAAATACGAGTTTTTAACGAAATACCTGAATTTTTATCTATAAAATATCAATTTTCAACAAAAAATGGAATATTTAAATTATCAGCCAAGAAAATTAATTTTCATCGAAAAAAGTAATGTTTTACTACAGTGATGAATCTTGAACCAAAAAGATTACTTTCCTACCAGGAAAGTCGAATGTTGACCGAAGAATAAGGTAAGTTTTACATTGGAACCAAAGGTGAAATAGTACATTTTCAGATAATGACGAATTTTTAACGAAATAGTTCAAATCGACACAAAAATTCTAAATTGTTTACTAAAATGATGATTTGCCAACTAAAAATGTAAATTTTCAACCAAAAATATTAATTTTCAACAAAAATGATTAATCTCTCCCCCCAAAAATTAATTTCTAACCAAATAGTTGGATTTCTAACCATTAAAATAGATGTCCAGCCAAGAATATTAATTTTTTACTAAAAAAGACAATTTTCAAACAAAAAGATTAATTTTTAACCATGAAGAATAATTTTATACGAAAAATTAACTTTTGACAAAGTACATTAATTTTCAATCAACCTGAGCTAATCTTGTCTTTTACGTGATCCAAATCATAAAGCCCTTTGGCAAGGTAAGAAATAATTTCAAGAACACGTGGGAAAAAGGGGATATTCCCCTGTATATATAATCGCTAATTGTCTAGCCTTTTGTTTTTATATTGCCTATCGCTCAGGCTCTAATCCCTAGGTGCGAAAGAGGCTACCTAGGTCGCTCGGTTGTACAACGAGGGTCGAAAACCACTGGGCCTAACGGTCGGACGCCTTTGTAACGCTGCCTCAGCTGGAGAGCGGATTAAGGGTCGAGTGTCTACGACTCGTTCAAAGATACAATATTTAAGAAGACACTTAGGTCGTATTTACCTTTCAGAACATGTTGTTTCTCTTTCTAGCCTTCACTCGTCAAGTATAGAGGGTTTTAAATCTCTAAGTCTCCTGTACACAATTTGGTGGATGATCGACAGATCATAATTATTTTAGCCTCTGTTTCTATAGATCAAGTTACAGGTTTTATTTCTGTAGTTGCTCGAGAAAGCAGAGGTAAATTCTGGAGAATAAAATATTTTTCGAAAGTTGAGGCTTCAGCCTTGAAAATGAAACATTTTTTAATTTATCGCTTCGAAAGAGGGACATTTGCCCTTAAAATTATCGGAGGCTCGGATACTCGGAGCACTCGAAAAATAGAGTCAAAGGTTTTATAAATCTGATATGCAAACATTTCTAAAGTTAAGTATATTTTCTTGCCAGCCTCAGAGTAAACTATCCAACTGGGCTCTCGTAGAAAGCACTTAGCTGAATAAGATTCCAATAGCTTGGAATTTTATTCTTTTAGAGTTGAATTATCGGACAAGGACCAGAGGTTTTTAGTCTTTGGGCTGATCACAAATCTGTGGCCCCTATGACAACTACACATCAGGATCAAGGTCATTTGAAGGTCAACTTCGTTGATTTTAGAGATATCGTCTCTTTGAGCTCAGATTCTGAAAGAGTTGGAAATTTTACGTTTGAATAAATTTTTATCCATGGGTCCCAGTGACCTTTAGAGGTCACATGAAGGTCAAAAAAAAATTTAGAACTTCTGAACCTAATAGCTTACCACGGATGCTCCTACCAATTCGCCTCTGCGATCCGTGCTTTTCAGTCACAACATCCAGACAGCCGTTTTTCGGCTATGTTGCTCTTTTTATAGCTTCAGTCCAGTTCTCCCTTCTCGATCCTACGTAACTTCGTCGAAGAGGGAGTTGCTGGAGTTCTCCTATCACACAGGATATACTACTTTTGCCTACTTTTAGGCACCCCTTGTAACTCTAGGGTTACAACTGCCCCCCAAAATTGAGGCGGCATAATAGCAATTTGTACATAAAAAGAAAAATGAACTAAAAACAGGATTTTACAGGCTCAGAGAGATATGAAAATGCAAATCTGTATGGGGAAACTATAAACACTGACTTTCTTATATTTATTCGAAGCGCTATTTACCCTATTAAGAAGTCCTCAATTTTCTGGATAATGTTGTTCTCGTCAAGGATGATTCATCTTCTTTCATCCTGATTATTCTGGTCTGGATTACGAGCTTTATTCCTCTCGACGAAAGTCCAGTCCGTTGTGAGGGGCCAGGCTTGCGCCGGTGTCCACTGCCGGTATTGTGTTGAGCTCTCTCTCGCTTCACTGGCAAGCGCCTGTCCTGGTCCGATATCCATTTGTCCTATCAGATTCTCTCGTTCCCTCTGCATTTTCCTTCGCATTGCATCCCTGTACATCTTCTTCAATTCTGCTGCGAAATCGTTCTCTGCCTCTTTTTCTTCCAGTTTCTTCTTATTTTTTTCTGCGATGCAGACTTTAGTTGCTGGCCGTTCGAGGATAAAGAGTTCCTCGACCATTGAATCGTGTCGGCTTCTTTTAACTGCATATACGCCCTTTTTTTATTTTTACCCTTCTCCTGGGTCACCGCCAGCAACTGGCGCTCTGCTTAAGTGAAGTTGTCCGCTTCTTTCAACGATGGCTAAGATTTATCTATGATATCAAGCTCTTCGAAAATGAGGCTCATCAAGCGAATTTCGTGACGAATTTCTTCCTCTATTGCCGAATTCTCATGTGCCTTGTCAATGTTGGATGTTTGTGTCGGGGGTTTCTCTTCACCACCCAGGTCCTCAATGGTAAGTACCTCAAAGTCTGGAGGTATGTTCGTTTCGGACGCCATTGTTTTGTGCAATTAAATCTCCTCTGGAGTATCATACTTGATGGCAATTACCATTGGTTCTTGAGATAAAGTAGCCAGATTTTCTTCCGCCATGAGCACCGCTTGACTGTCTTCGTGGGTGGAAGTGCCTACGTCCTTGGCAGTGATCCTCCGCACGAAATGTGTAGCGCAAACTTCTGAGACATCCATATTATCTTTTCTCGGTGCCTTCTGCCCACAGGGGTTATCTTCTTTTCCTTCTTGATTTGCTTCCAATCAGGAGATATCAATCCGTAGTTAATTAACTCGTCTGTGTTTTCTTCCTTGAAGTCCATGTTGCACTTTATCGACAGGCATGGTCTCAAATCAATGCCGCTTGTGCTGGCGTCGGGTATTTTAGGGCCCTTTTATACCGAGCTTGCCTCTGGACGTCGATTTTCCCATCCCCTCTTTCATGTTTTCCGACACAAATATTTCCAGAGATCGTTTGCGTGGTACTGTCCCCGCTCCTTTTCATTTTGTGCATCGAAAAGGATTTATACATTGGTGGCCAGTCGTTTCTTGATTTTGTATCGCCCTTCGTAAAGTGCCAGAAATTTTGCCATCGTTCTTGTAGCGGGATTTGACACATTGCAGGCTTTTGCCAACACTCACTCTCCAATTTTAAAAGTTACTCCTTTTTAATATTGAGTCTCTCTAATTTCTTCTCTCTCTTTTTCTTAATGCGCTCCCTCGGCAACACTAATTGTTCTCGCCGATTTTTCTCCGGCTAACATGTCTCGTGAGGTCGGTCCACCATCTTTTGGGCTTACACCCCTATAGGGCTTCGTAAGGGGTGATATCCGTCGTGTCGTGGTGTGACTCATTAATGATAGTCCCCATGTTGTCTAATTGCGAGTACCATCCACTGTGTTTCTCGGCTGGTAGAAGGGTTCTGAAGAGTCGGATAAGTTCGCAATTTACTCTCTCGACCATATTGGCTGGCGGATGTCGTATGGAGGTGAGAATGACTTTTATGCCTTTTTCATTCAATACTCGCCTCCACCGGTAGCTGGTAAATTGGGTGCCTCGGTCTGAGAAAATTGTAGCGGTTTCCCCACGTGTTCTTCCAATTCCTCTAATTTTTATATCGCCACTTCACACGTGGCTTTTCGTAATGGATAAAGCTTCGTATATTTCGTAAAAGTATCTATCATGAGCAAGAGATATTCATATCCGTATTGTGTTTTCGTTAGAGGATCAAAGAAATCAATTGACACGATTTCTAGTGCTTTCTTAGATAATACGGCTTCTTGCATGGCCTGTGAGGCGTGAGTAAATACTTTGTTTCTTTGGCAAGAGACACATCGTCAATAGCTGACGCGTACGAGGCGTGGTATTCCCATATAATCTTATCGGTAACACCAGGCGGCAGGTAAATTCTGTAAGCTGAGCCATCGTAGTGATATAGCGTCCTATTTATCACATTCAAACGCGTCTCTTCTCGCGCTTCATTTTCCGCCATCATTATTAGCCGTGGAATTTTGTTGTTGCTAAGTTGTTTCTGTGCAACACCTCTTATCTCCAGTTCGACTTCAGGCGGCCATTGATAGTTTAGGGCATTTATTGTGACTCTTGTTCCTTCTTTATTTTTCTTGTAACTATCTCCTTCGTGCATTTGGCTTAGTACATCGGCCATAATATTATCTTTGCCAGGCAAGTGTTCGATCTTTATATCGTAGTCCTGTATGGCTAATATCCATCGCGTCCGTCAAACGTTGACAAATTTGTATGTTTTGAGAAAAGTTAACGACATGTGATCCATTCCTTTTCCGTTCTGAAATATGTGAGCTCGGGTCCTTTTAAAGCACGGCTCGTCAAAGTAATTATTTCTTTATCTTCGTTATTATTTAGTTGATAGAGCACAGCTTCTAGCGCGTAGTTACTTGCGTCTGTTTCTAAATAATATCCCTTTTCAGGATCTGGAAAGTATAACATGATTGACATTCCGAACAAATCTTCCACCCTCTTAAAGCTTTTCTGCGAGTCATCACTCCAATTCCAAACAGCTCCCTTTTTTATGAGCTCCAGGAGGGGCACTGTTTCGTACGCGTGTTCCTTCCTGAATTTAGAGCAGAAATTTATAAGTCCTAAGAATCCTCTCAGTTGTTTCACGTTTCGAGACGCAGAAAAGTCTTTAATATTTTGTATTTTTCGGGATCCGGCTTAATAGTAAGAAGGAAGCCTAGAAACTTTGTCTCTTTCTTAAACAAATGTGATTTAGAGCAATTCAGCGTGAGGTTGCTTTTTTCTAATCTTTCAAGAAACTCATTTAAGTGCGTGATCGACGCCTCTGACCAGTGCAGCGGTACTTGTTTTCAAGCCGAATGGTATTACTCGAAATTTGTAGCTGCGACCCAGTTTTTGAAATGCTGTATATTTTCATCGATTCTGAGTGCAGTGGTAGTTGCCAAACGCTGCTTGTTTACTTTAGGACTATAATAAATTCGGATTCGTAAAATAAATGTAAGCTTCTTGTGAGCAAAATCATATGGGTTTATTTCGAAACAAAATTAGACTGAATTTCTTTGACACATAGAAATAAATTAAGATTACAAATAATTAAACGTACCGAACATAAGATTTTATAAAATCGAAAACGTTATATATTCGAGAGTACCTCTCAAGCTACCAGGATAAAAAAAGCTCCTATAATGAGCTGACCAGCTCTTTTATTGACAATGATCCTGCTATTCCTACAACTCCTCCTACTTTCCCTCTCTTAACCACCCTATCAACATATCACTCTCACAGCACCTTGCGTCACAGTCACACGGCCACGGATGGTCTGTGTTGTATCGCGTATATATGTATGTATGCAAGTGTGTGTGTATGTAGCAGAGAGTAGGATTCGGATAAGTGTGAGGAAATAGGGGGGGGTGTCAAAGTTGAGGAGAAGAACAAGGAGGACATGTGACAGGGATAAAGAAGCAGAAAGAGAGTAAGAGATGGAAAAAAGGAGAGGAAAAGGGAGAGAGAGCTAGATAGATAGAGGAATAGGGAGATGGAGATAGATAGATAGAGAGAGAGAAAGCGTTGCATAAATTCCGTAAATATGCATTGTACCCTTTTTTGAGGGTTACCTTTTCGAGGTCCTCGGGTAAATCACGGCCTCAGTGATACTGAGCACGTAAAATTTGACCGCCAACACATTAATTTTTTTTATATGCAGGGAGGCTAGTTGCGCAAGAGTCATTTTAAGGCCAGAGTCTTGACCTTCTCTTTTAATTATTGAACCATTTCAAATCCTGGTTCCTGTTACAATTAAGTTTTGAAACCACGTTATTTTCGCAGAAGAAGTGGTTTCGAATTCCTTGCTTACTTCTTGCGTTCAGTGACTAAGTTTAGACGTTCGGTTTCGGTTACCGGCTTTGAAATTAATCACTCCACGAACTATCGCATTGGTCGTCCTTTGCTTCTCATATCAACGTTACTACACTTATTACTTTCAGAAAACATCTATAAATATGTCGCAAGTGAGAAGATTTGATTCGTGGAAATTCAGTAGTTTGAAAATGAGAAAAACTTAATTGTACATACTTACAGATAGCTATTTTTACAATTTAGAATCCATTAGAATTCTTAGATTCCAGATCGATGGTCGTCTTGTGCTCGTCCAATACGTCAATTTCAATAATGCATGTGCGTGATAGACGTGGCACCACCAATTATAATAGAATGATTAATATTATCTGTGAAAAATTCGATTTTGAGTCAATAAAACATGCAAATAGTCGAAGGTGGACAGTCACTAGTTGGAACGTTTAATCCTACTATGATGAAATTTCCCGTAAAATTGGGGTAGGTTGAAGCTGTTTTAATCAACAAATAAAAAATATTTAGCTTCCAAATCAAGTATTTTTTTACTCTCGAATTTGTACATTTTCAATTACTCTCAGTTGCTCTTCGAAGCGGGAAATTGTGAATATTCAGATTTGCAAATCTGGTTCTTAAATCCTTATAGAATATTTCGTAAAAAGTTTAAAAGTAGAATAAAGTTTCAAGTATGTCTCAAAGTTTCACAAAGTTCATGCTTTTTAAGAGGAAATCAATATAGAACTCATAAAGGCTAGAAATGAGAATGACTTAGTCAATAGCCAGCCAATGAAGGAAAATCATCAGAAGGATGTTTTCAAGACACGTCCTTCTTGACTCCCACGTAACTTACGCCCTTATTGGCCCCCCTCCCCTCGAAAAAGTAACAAAGAACAAAAAAATATAAAATGGGTGTTGGCGCGCGCGGGTGTGATGGGCCCCATTAGTACTTTTATAATCATAAGAACAATAACTTGGGAGCTCTGCTATCATTTTTATCCAAATCTCGCACTTTTCTTGCCTTTATTGGCTAAACATTGACAACATTTTGTTCAAGTCTTGCATTTATTTTACTGGATATTGACTCTTTCACATATGTACCTTGCATTCAATTGGAAGATATTGATAACATCCTGGTCATATCTTTTCTTCATTGGCTGGATACTGACCAAGTCTCGCGCATGTCTTGCCTTCATTGACTAGATAATGACTAAATCTCACTCTTTTCTTGCCTTAATTGGCTAGATATTAAAACATTCTTCTCATGATTTTCCTTCACTGGCTGGCTATTGACTAAGTCATTCTCATGTTTTGCCTTTATGGGTTCTATATATATTTCCTTTTCATATCTTGTCTTGATTGGCTGAATATTAGCAATAAATGACAAGTTCACATTGAATGACCTTGAAAAATGACATGTGTCTTAAGGCTATGACTTTCTTTGCATTTCCCCGTTAGAGCCCAATAACTTTCATGGGGAACATTTTTTTCGCAGAGCTGCATTTTTCAAGATATTTGGTAATGTTTCTTATAAGGGTTCGATGTTTAACCCTCTATAACTCGAAAACTGTCCATTTTCGGACTTGTGTCCTATGACACATTTGCTGCGGGGTGTTAAGGGCAACTTCAGATTTTTTATATTGAAATTAAAAATGTACTAAACTGAATGATTGAACTAATTCTTATTATTGAAGCACTCACATTTTTTATTTTTCTAGTATTCATACTTGACTTTAGTTTTTGATACGCGTGTTGTGCTCGAGTCCTGTAAACCCTCCCCTTTTGTCTATAGACCTTTTCAAATAAAAGGCCAAACCATCGGTCATTTAATAAATGTGAATTCTCTTTTGTTGAAGTCTTCCGCTTTTAATGAATAAATCAATATCATATTTGTTTTTGCTAGATTAGAGTACTTATAAAACGCAAAATTTTGTAGAATATATGTTCAGCTCTGTAATGTTAAAAGTAGGGTTTAATATTTTCTGTATCTCGGCCTAGGATTTCTGTTTTATGTGAAAAACTTGGCCGCCCTATATATAGAAATCTCAGAATATGTACTGAAGATTCTGAGGCTGTGAGAAGCTGTGATAAATTCTCGGCAGGCATGTGAGTGCCGGCGGAAAATTGATTAAATATCAGAATTTATCAAATAAATATATATTATGCTTGAATCAAAAACATTCTTTCTTTGTTATAAAGTCAAACAAATCCCTTTGATCCCTGACGGACCCAAGGAACCGAAAGGAGCCTCTACGAAGTAATCACAATACTTTTTATTGCAGCGTTAAATTTTTTTAAATATGTCATTAATCTCTACTGAAGGTGACTTCAAGCGCATCCATAATAGCTCAAATAGTAAGTCGCGTCCGAAGTTTAAAAATAAAATTCAAGATTGGCAAATAAATGTAAATAAATATATATAATAATTAAATCACCTTAAAAAAAGAAGCCAATATTTTAAATTAGCCAGGAGATTGTAAAAATTTCGTTGGAGTCGTTGAATTTTTAAGCAACGAGTACAAATGTCAACAAACATCTCGTCTCGTATCCTTAAGGACACTGCTTGACTGCTCTCGCCTGCATCGCAGTGATGTTGCCTGAGGTTTCCACTGCGTGGCGCTAGCATCTAGACAAAATTTTTCAAGTTACCGACGGAACTATTATTAACTGCTACGAAAAGAAGATGCACTTGAAGCGTAGAGGGAAGATAGATATAGAGGCGACAATGCCCACCAAGCCAAAGATATTATTATAGTAGATGCGGCGTTGAGCGCCAAGGTCGTTCCCAATATATATAGGTAATCACTTTCTCTGCCAAATCGAGGTGCTGCCCTCACAGTATTACAAAGTCCAGCTGTGCTTTTCGCAAGATATCGGTAAAACAGGATTTATATTATTTAAAATTAAAATTATTTTTTAAGTTGAGACATTTTGTTTTGAAGGT
>JAAAKG020143921.1:0-11253 GCA_010014905.2 Druon quercuslanigerum
AACAACTTACATCAACAATTTCTACAAAATTTTATTATCGAGGGTCAATATAATTCCCCCAGCGATTATTATTATTTATATTACGTAATGCTCGAGGATAAATTGTTCAGCTTTTAGAATACTATAAACGTACGTACATATAATTTTCAAATTTTGAAAAAGTGAATTTAAACATTTTTTAAATGTTTTCACTTTTCGAATTTTGATCCAAAATGGCTGGATAACAAAGTTGACCTTTAGTTTCGGACACTTAAAAAGTGTACCAAAGGCCAATACAATCTGTCAATTCTTTCGAAACTTATCGTGCTCAACGACAGACAGATTCGTAAACACATGTTTTTTTCGTTTCAGGGGGTCTCAAAACGTGGGCATTGGACAAAAACCAGTGAGGGGTACGGGGGGGGGGTAAAATTTTACACAAATCTAATACCTTCTCTGGAGTAGACTGTAAAAAATCTCCTGGCCTCAAAAGGGGTTTGGCCCGCATGATGCTGCTAAGATGTCTTTCTTTTATCAGTAGAAACTTAAAAAAAAAATATTTACAAAAATAAAAAGGTTCTTCAAATTGTGAAAACATGAAAAAAGCATAATTTCCTCTAAAAAAGAACATATTTCGCCCTGGAGAGATTCTCTGATTTCAAGTTAAGGGCCCTGCCTAATTTAAAATGGATTTGAAACTTGTGTCGTCAATGTGTGATGTCATTTAAACCAATTTATTTCTATATGACGAAGGGCCGATCACTCCAATATTTCTGATACATTCACAAAATAGTCCCATACACGTATTCTTTCAATATTCCCACATATATCAAGTGTTTAAAAAGATTTTAATGACTTTAAAAATAATTTAACGGGATTCAAAAATTTTTTAAATGGAAAAGATTAAATTTCAAGTAATTTTAAAGAATTTTAAAATATTTTAGTCGACTGCCAAAAAGTACAAGAATTTTCAAGAGAATTCAAAGACTGTAAAATACATATTATGAGTTTCAGAGATTTTAAGTGATTTTAAGGGATTTTTTGGCATTTAAATACATTTAACATGGTTCGAAAAGTCGGTGAAGGAATTTAAAAGATTACAAAGCATTTTAAATTCTTTTCAAAAAAATCATAAGAGTTTAAGGAGCTTCACAAAAATTAAAAATATTTGAAAGTATTTAAACAGATTTCCAGGAATTTGAAGGGATTTAACGAGAGTTATTGGATTATAATTTTTTTAAGGTTTATAATTAGATTTCAGAATATTTAAAAATATTTCAAAGAGTTTAAGATATTTTTAATAAATTTAGTAACCTAAAATCTTAGTACATATATTATTATAAGCGTAGAAATATTTTTTATAGAACGGGTCACAAAAATCTGCAGATGGCCCTGCACAGCTATCGGTTACACTTCAGATTTTTCTGTTTATACTCCCAGCTTGGTTAGCCGCGAGGCTTTAGGCTTTAGGAATGCGAAACTTACAGGGTTCGAACCCGCGACGAATAAAAATTTTCATTTCAAGATTATTTCTTTCAGCGATAAATCGGTTATAGAATAATTTTACGTTTTTTAAATCCTACCTTTTAATAAAGATTACGTCACCTCGGCCTTCAAATTTTATAGACCTTTGTGACACATTTCCTTACATAGTTCACCGCAATGTAAAACAAAGATGATTTTACCTTTTATTAAACTAACAGTCTTCTCTGAGATTGCCCATATCTTCGATCCGATGATATGGTTGGCTCCGGTTATAGACCGAGCCAAAACTTTTTTCAGAGCATGTGGGTTTTCAAACTGGATTGGGATTAACGTTTACCTGCAGATTATAACAAAACTTAGCTGAAGTTTCATGCTGACTTACCAGCACTTACATCGTTGATCATCCCACGGTGGGTGGGATGGTCTTCCGAAATCTCTTGGGAATTTGACGGCTTTAGCGATGCCTCCGAAAAGACGATAGGGGCGGTCGTGTATTTATGAATCAAAACGACCACTGGTGACACGTCACACTCATGATGGCAAAAACGAAGCTCGCTCGGAAAGAAGAGACTTTAATTCCGATATTGGAATTGGATGCTGCAGTACTGAATGTGCCTTCATATCTGTGGCCAATCCTTTCATCTCTTTCATTCTCTAATCGGGTCTCTGAGATTCAGAGGATTCTGCCTGTTGCTACTTAGCGACATGTATCTGGAGTCGACAACCCTGAAGATTGTGTTTCAAGAGAAATTGCACCATTACTGTTACTAAATCATCGGTCACCTTGGTCACTCCTTACGAATGGCTGCTTTGCCACCTTTCAGGGTCAAACAAACTTCGCGACCTATTGCGGAGACTGGTCTTGAGTACGCTGGTCCTATATGGATACGTACTTTTAAAGGAAGGGTTCACAAGTCTTATAAGGCTATATTGTCATCTTCGTTTGTTAAGCTACTCGGGCGATTCATTTGGCGGTCACTCTAGCTGTATTCATCGCAACTTTTAAGAGATTTACGGCTCGTCGAGGAGATTGTAAGACTTTGTATAGTGACAACGGCACTAACTTCGTGGGAGCTGATGGCAACGTTCCTTGCTCAGGTAGAAATCTATCCGAACATATACACAAACTACAAGTTCGTTCCAAATGGCAGAAGAAGAAACCTCCATTGCTCGTCCATTTTACGACTCTACTGAGATCGGTCGAGGGGAGAGTCAGTACCGCTCAACCCACGGTTCGGGTTATCACCCAAGTAATACGCTTGTTTCTTTTTTGTGTTTCTATGTGAATAGTATTAGGGGCATTGTGCCTTTAAGATAACACTGTTGAGCAATATGTGAATAATTTTATTTTGAGTATCTTTAGCCAGTGACTAAAGGTACAATAAACTGACTATTTCATATTAAAACGGTGTGAATTGCTCATGTGAACTTGCACAGGCATGGGTAGTCAAAACTGAAGCTATATTTTTATTATCGGTACACATTTTGTCAAACTCAGTGTTGATTTGATGCAGATCGGATTCAGATAGAGTTCCGTAGAAAGTTTTGGAGATCACCAATGAAGTTTTATAATCCTCTCTCGGGTCTCTGTTTTCCTAAAAGCTTATGACAGATTTCAATCTTTGAAGTCAATCTATTGTATCTTCCTTTAATTAATTTTTACTCTTCTTTGGGTGCGCAAATTGTGGCACAAGTTCGTTCGGCTATCATTAGAATGTGATCTATCGCTTCTAATCTTTGTTCTGTTGTTGTTAAATGTATACCTATCACCAATCCCCATTCTTCATGAAACAGGTGGAATTTCTCTATTTCTTGCGAATGAATGTTTTCTCTTAGTTCTCCTAAAGCGTAGTTAGCTCTCGTCGTTCTTATCAACACGAGCTGCCGGGACCTTTCCAGGGACGTTTTCTAACTATGGTGTCTTCTAAAGATTCCTTAGTTTTTTTCCTTGTTAACTACAATTCTTTGTTTAATACGTTCGATATTTTCAAGGAGAACTATGTCAGGCTTTGAGTGTGCAACCGAAACAGTTGTCGAGAATATAAAGTTCCAGTATATGCGGCACTTCTCATTCTTGACAATTCTCTCTATTTCCCTAGGAGCGCTTAGCGGCGCGATAATAAGATTAATGTCGTACAAGTGACATAGATGGCAATAAAGTTCTCTTAGTGCCGCGTTGTGACTTTGGATTTAGGTCATTCCCGCATGGGTTGGACAACTAGATAGTATGCGTCCTAGATGCTCGGGGTGTACATGGAACGCCCTACAGCTATAATCGGGAATGCCTTTTCTCGAAATGTAGCGACGCCCGACTTTAATCCGAGTGATTTAAGGAAATCAAAAGTTAGCTCACACGACATTGACTGATCCTCAACATTTTCGTGGAAGATGCTGTGAATCCTCTTTATTGTAGTAATGCACAAAAAAGAAAGTGAGTTATAAAAGTTCACTGATGCAGGAGGGGAAGAGGTAACGACTCATGTTTTCTAAACACCACATTTTAATTTAAACATTGCTCAAGCAATATATATTTAACAAGTAGAAAAATCACTATAAAGATTTCTTGAAGATAGGCTTCGCACCCTAATACAAATAATCCATGAGGTTCAGTCAGTTATAAACACTAATTAACAAATGTTGTCACGATCGATAGAAACACATTGTCGCCATGCCGGATAGCCTCGCACACACACACACACACCTCACCACCGTCATGAGAGAGTGGGGAGATTTGATAGACGAGCAAGGCAAAAGAACAACCCGCCAACACGATAAATTAATAAAATTTCTATCCGAAACACTCTTATGGAGGAGCTGTTCCCGGAAGTTTTTGTCCTGCGCTTTCTGAATGCAGGCTTTTAGTAGTGAGTACTCGAGATAGATAAGATTTGATGCATTCTGCTTATCCCTGATGCTGAAGTTAAGTCCGAGTGTGTCAGCAGCCTCCTTCGCTGCTTTGTACAGAAACGCTCCTTTGCCCACTTCTGCATGCCTTCTTACTGACCATTTTAAGAGGGGGGTCTCTTCCATTTGCAACTCTATGTGATCTATCCAAAATAATCCTGTTGTGAAAACATTCATTATGATGCATGCTTTTGTTTATCTGTATAACCTTTCGTGTCCCGCTTTCAAGGGATCTGAGGTCGTTCTTTGTTAATGGAACCACTCCAAGTGAATAGAGTACTACCATGACAGCAAGCATGTTCGCTGCAGATACTTTGTTTCTCGTCGACAGTTCGGAAGACTAAATCTGCCGGCTAAGCCGTTTATATCTGCTTCGGAGAGTATCCTTTATAGATGTCACATCCTGAATGCGTCTCTGTGGCACACACAGGTACGTATAAATCTCTTTAGCGCATATGGTTCGTAAAGCGCTTCTATAAACGAGTTTAGGATCTTCAGAGATGCCATTAAGTTTTCCTTACTTTAAATACACCTTGACGCATTTTGCTAACCGAAATGCTATTCCTATTTCCTTAGTGTATCGTTTGACAATCCCTAGAGCCACATGCAGTCGCTATTTATTTTTAGCATAAATCTTAAGATCATCCATGTAAAATACACGGGTGACCTTGTGCTTTCGACTTGCAGGTTTGCCAAAATGGTACTCCTGGAAATGGCGAAGTGCTAGAGATAGTAAATCTGGTTTTCCAAAGTGGGATCAATCTCTCTGTGCACCTCACGATTTGCGTATGGACCTTTACGCTTTCCAAAAAAAAATTATAAGTGTATGGGAGGTCGAATCGAAAGCTTTCCAGTAATCAATCCAGGCCATCGAGAAGTCAAGCTGCTAGGATGCTGCATCTTTGCAGATATATCTATCGACAAGCAGGTTCTCCCGACATTCATTCTTAATACATTCCTTGCCACGCAGGTCGGATTGCGCGAACAATCCTATCATTTAGGATAGCTGTAAATATCTTATACAGTGTATTTAAACAAGTGATTGGTCTGTAATTCTTTAGGTCAGCTAAGTTGCCCATTTTCGGCAGGAGTACTGTGCGCCCTTTCACCTACCACTCCGGAATTGGCTCTTCCGACTCCAAATATGAGGTGAAAATACGGGCCAGATAGTAATGGGTTGAAGGAAACTTCTTGCACCAGATGTTCTCGATACCATCTGGTCCGAGACCGGAATAGTTCTTCATACCTCTCAATACTTGTTTTACCTCCTCGGTAGTGATGGTTGGGCATTCTTCCTCAGGGGTTTTTATGAGGGCATCGCACAGCTCCTTGAAACTATTTATGTTCTCTGAGTCTTCGTCAAATCTATTTTTCACTTAGTAGACTTCTCTCCAAAAGCCTGCGATCTCCTATGGTTTGGGTGGTTGGTCGACAGCAACTGGAGGGTCTGGGAAGAGTCGAGATCGGTCAGAGAGAAACTGTTAGTTTTCTCTGACCCACCTCTCTTTCCGCTCTAGATAGTCCAAGAGCTAGCTACTTAATGGCCATGTGAAAGGGTACCCGACTATAATTTGAAAAATCGCTTAAATAGTACTCGCATATTGCAAAACCAAATGTCTGTTCACAGAACAGGGGGCTTTTGCAAATTGCGAATTTGCGAAGTTGACCGTTTCCAAAGTGGCAAAAAACTGATGTGGTGCTCGCGCAAATTTTATTTCTATCCGACATTTAGTAAATAAGAAACTATCTGAGCGGATGGCAGCCACCTACCTGGGGGCTAACACTTTGGCAGTCGTGATGAAAGGTGACCGTTTCGGGAGGAGAAAATTTTTTTCATGTGAAAATCGCGTAAACTTTGTTTCTACGTGACGTTTAGAACATAACTAAGCAGCACACAAAATTTGAGACACCTACCTGGGGGCTAACACCTTGGCAAACGAGAGAAGGTGACCGCTTTGAAATGACAAAATTTTGTATGTGGTACTCGAGCCCACTTTGCTTTCAGGTAATGTTTATTATGTAAGTAACTCGTACAAAGTATTGCAGGCATTTAACTGGGGGCCAACCCCGCGGCAGACCCCGGGCCGAGCGTGCAAGACTCGCTAGGTATAAGATACATTTAGAAATGCTTGATAATATATACACTACCAATATTTATTAGTTATATTTCAAAATCATTGTTTTGTACAAAACGCTCGCAAGTTTGAGCGCGCCTAGGGCGCGCACCTTTTGGATCTCGCGCTTCGCGCTCGATTAGGTATTCATCTCGCGCTACGCGCTCGGACACGTTTTCCTCATGCTTTACACGCGGTTCCTCTAGGTTTTCGGACTTGGTGTGCTCGCTATAACTCGCGTCGCGGTCTAATACTCTCTTAGTAAGCTTCATCGTTATGACATGCTTTTGGTTCAATTACGTCAGTTTTACTGAAAAATGAAATATTTGTTTTTTTATTATTTTTTCTGCGATCAAGAATTGAATTTTCGATTTTTCGGAGAAGTTCAAAAATTTACCATGGTAATCTTGTAGGGCTTTCAAAAACCAACGTCTTTCTCTTCTTGACTTTATTTGATATTGTGAGTTGTTTGGTTTAAAATGTTCATTTTCCTTGTTTTTTTTTGGATTTTGAAACTGCTATAACTCCGGTAATTTTTCATCGAAAAAAGTCATTGTGATAAATTGTCAGTCTTTTTGAGTACTACTAATAACTGTACATAGATTTTTCAAATCTTTAAAAAAAAGTGGTCTCAAAAATGTTCAAAATGTGCTCACTTTTTGAATTTTTATCCAAAATGGCTGGCTAACGAACTTGACCTTCAATTTGAGATACTAAAAGATTATACCAAAGGCTAATCCAATCTGTTGATTTTTTCGAAAGTTATCGTGCTCACAGCCAGGCATACATACATATAGACTTCTCTTAGCGTCAGATAGTATACGTATTCTCTCAACAATATGCTCCCTGATGGTCCACAGCTTTGGTCAAAGTGGTCAATTAGGTTATTGATAATCGATTCTGTGGTTTCGTTTTTTAAGGATATTAATACTGTGTAACTTGTTTATCGGACTTGGGGGCCATAATGTGTTTATTCCCTTGAATGTTTTTGGTAATGGTCCGAAGGTATCAAGCGCAATTTTTTCGTTAGGTTTCGTAGCGATGTCAGGTATTATGCTACTAGCTTGCTTAATGATTCTAGTTGTATTTTGCTACTAACAGATGGAACAAGATTTAGCGTATTTTATTACATCATTGTCAATTCCTATCCAATATCCTAACTTCTTAGCTCCAACTATTGAGTTTTTCTCTCCTAAATGTGTTGTGTATACTTCGGTTATTACCCGTCTTTTTTCTTCTTTAGTGAGTTCTCTGGTGTTAGAAAAACACACGTGGAAGGTAGATTCGCGGTAAATGTTAGAAAGGTATTCTATCATTGCTTGGATTATTTTCATTTCTATTGGTGGAAAAAAAGGATCTCCTTGAAAAGGCTAATCTTACGAAGGTCAGTTTTCTAGATTAATTTTGGTCAATTATCCATCCTAGCTTTCTTAACGTTCTTCTTCTTAGCTTTCTTAAAAGGTGGCATTTCTTCTTTATTCGTATAAGCACAGAGTTTTCCCGAAGCATTATGTATAGTTTTTAACTATTCCTGTAGTTATATTTAGCATCCATTCTATGAACACCTGGTATATTTTTTTTGCTCTTCTAGTTTTGGCTTGGAAGTTCCTGGTGTTGGTTCTGAGATTTTTACCGCGGTTTCTCTTGTACTTCGATATTGGACTTTAATACTATTCTCTTTTTCTAACGTAACTTCATTTATCTTGGATGGCTTGTTGATTACTACTGGTACGTGTGTTTAAATCCCGTTTTATGGATGCGTCGAATAAGTTTATACCAGGGAGTTTATTTTCGATAGCTTCTTCGAGGTTAATATATCTTAATGCTTGTTCTAGGATGTTTTTTGATCAATGGGAAATAATATGGATAATCAATTGGTTGCTTTGTTATTTTGTCCTTTAACATATTAGATCTAATACTTGTATTCTTCTAGTTTAATTCTCCGCCTTGAAAGTTGTGAACTAGGATCTTTCCAGTTATGTAGCCATATTATAGCTACAAGTTCTTTTTCAGATGTGCTGTAGTTTTGCTCTGCAGGGTTTAATCTTCGAGATATAAATAAACATGGGTGTTCATTCTGAGATCGGACTGCTCTAAAACTAACGTTTGAGGCATCCGTTGTGAGTATGAGTTGCTCTTTGAAGTCTGGGAATTTTTAAACAGGCGCCTTGGAAAGAACATTTTTAAGTTTATTAAATGCTCCTTTGCAATTTGTGGTCTAGTTGAAAGGAATATCTTATCTAGTTAAGAGTGTCAGGGGCTTGGCTATTGATAAAAAGATTTTTTATATACTTTCTGCAATGTCGTGAAACTCCTCAAAAATATTGCACTTCTTTCACTGTGATTGGATTTAAAAAATCTTATAATGCTTTGATTTTAGCATGGATCGGTTTAATTCCATTTTTAGTTATCAAATGACCTAGATATTTTTATTCGACTGATGATGTTTCTGAGTTGAGGTGGTCCATTTGAAGATTCGCATAACGGAAAATTTGTACTTTTTGCAATGGATTGATTAGCAAAATGTCCTAAGTTACCACATTTATGGCACTTCATTTTCATTGTGTCGTTAGTGCTATGTTAATGTTGGGTACTCATTGAGTTTCATTATTGGTTTCAGCGGTATCTGTCAAACAGGTTGTGATTCTTTCAACCATATTATGTGAACTCTCGTATATATTCGTGGATATGAATCGAAAGAGCAATCCTGGCAGGATGGCCAAAAATGTCGTGCCGAAATATAAGTCAGAATTTTTTAAAAACAGGAGTCAAGTTACCAAATTGTACTCGACTAAAATTTATTGAAATGCCTATAGGCTACGTAAGTAGCTCTGGTGGCGCCGACTGGCAGCCCGCTCCTTATTAATACGGGTGTCGCGCGATGACCGATAACATGGGCACTACTGCGAATAGCGTATTTTTAACATTTATTAAAAATCTAAACCTTCTAAAAGTATTTGTTGCGCGGTTGGATATTCAAATAGTGAACAGAAAAATCCACATCTGGAGTTTCATATGATTCCTGGCCGATTCTATGAAAAGGAGATAAAAGAGAAGTGGATTGCTGCTGTGCGTGGTTTAAAGTATGTATTGAATCATCTAGAGTAATATTTGTATGCCAATATATTCAAAAGAAAGCAAAGCGAAATTATATATTACTGGTTTATTATATGCATGTAAAAAAATAATTCGTTTTGACTGAAAAAGATTAGGTTATATGTATGTAAACAAAATAAAGTATTGCTCTTTGGTACTCTGATGGAACGAGTGGAAGTTACGGAGTAATCGCAATAGTTTTTTTTTGCAACGGTAAAATGTGTAAAAAGTCTGTTGACTGCTATTTACAGACAATGCTTTGAAAGTGTAGCAGTGAACAGGCGTTATTTCACCCATTCAAAAGTTGATCTTCCTGTTTTTTTGGTTCGCTCGGTCTGCCTGGTAAATACATTTAAAGATTTTTTGAATGAACGCTACAATTTTGCTCAAATATTCATAGAAAAACTTTAGGAAAATACCTAAAAAAGTATTGTAAATGATGCATTAAGACAAATTATCATAAATTCTTATATACTGATCATCTTATTATTTTTTTTTGTCAGAAAAAAACCGTGGAAACCTTTAAATAAAATCAAGAATTTTTAGTGCTCATTCCGAAGGTGCTGAAAAATCTAACGGTTCTTGAAAAATTAATTACTGTCCAACAATTTTTTCCAAAAAAGTACAAAATTACAAAGACACGGAATCCTGTAAGAGAAAAAACAAAAGATGCTCGCGAAAAAAAATAGAAAGCTCGGTGCAGAGCGGAGCAGGACATCTAGTCGCCGCCGACTAGTCGCCGGACATCTAGTCGCGGGTCAAGTAGTCGCGGGACATCTAGTCGCGGGAAATCTAGTCGCCGGGAGACTAGATGTCACGTGACTAGATGTCCCGGCGACTAGTTTTCCCGGCGACCAGATGTCCCGGCGACTAGATGTCCCGCGACTACTTGTCCAGCGACTACTTGTCCAGCGACTAGATGTCCGGCGACTAGTTGACGGCGACTAGATGTCACGTACCGTCTCTCGATACGTACGGCCATATAGGTATATATGCCATTATAAGAATAGGATATCTCGAAAACTAGTTCACTTCTATACCCATAGCGTCCGCCGTATAGTTTCTTATTCCCCAAAAAAGACGAGTTTTCAATATATTTAATTCCTTCTAATTGTATCGGTAGGCACACCTCAAAGAAATGTTTTCTATTCCGAAAAAGTGGTAATATGTTGAGTTGATTTAATTCCTTCTAATCAGTTCCAAAAATATGTGTAATAATTTGTTTTACTTCCTTCATGTGGAATAGAATTTTTGAAATTTTAATTCTCATGAATTCAAGTAGACCTTTCTACAGTTATAAGCAAAGTATTTTATAAGCAAAGTATTTTATAAGCAATTAGCGAAATAGACTGGTTAATTTTAAAACTAGTCCTACAGTAAGGAACGTTAATAGCAGTTATATTTAATACGTTTGACACATTTAATACTGTGGTACAAATAATATTAAATATAATAATAAAAACATGTTCACATAATTCCGATTGACATTTTCTTTATCGTGTACAAATAACAATTTATTACAAAATATTTTGTAATGATTAAACAACCCATAAATTTCAATTCAATCTAGCGTTTTCAAAGTGAAATTATTTTTAGCTTTTCTTCTTCTTTATTCATAATGTGTCCCCTAAGGGTTTACATGACTTCCATTCCATACCACTTACATAAAAAACCG
>JAAAKG020143922.1:0-33350 GCA_010014905.2 Druon quercuslanigerum
AGTTTGACCAATGGGAGAATTTCTCCAGTAGTAAGTCAAAATGATGCGCGCGCAGGCGGCCCCGACTGGCATCACTGTATAAGAGCAGAAAGAATCATAAGTCTCAGTGAAATGCGTGCGATTTATAGTTATAAGATGGGTTTATATATGCGTATAGGTATTCGTATAGGATTCGTAAACAAACTTCTTCGTAGCCAGCGAGCGACCTTCTAAGCGTATACACACATCTATATTAAGAATCATTTTTAGTTTCCTCCGTCTTTCTTATTGTAATGCGCTACTGTAAAACAAAACACCACGTGACCCCCATTTTTCGTTTAGTGGTTTGGAAAGATTGCAAAGCGATTTAAAAATACTGTAACTTTTCGTATGTAAGAGTTTAATATTCTTACGATTTGTTGGAATTAGAGATATTAGTCTGGTATTTTCATAGTCACTATTCGACTTTTTCTAACCATACCTCGATTATTCCTAAATTCGTATATTTTATTTCAATTATGGATATGCGACAAAAGAAATATTAATACCAAAAGTCTCTCCATGCGCCACTTTTTAAATGGGGAAAAAATAGGACAAATTCTATAAAGGTTAAGCAGGGTATTTATATAAGTCTCCATCCACTTGAATATTATTTGGCAGTACGTAACGAACACGTCCGCGCGGTTGCAAACGTAGGAAGGTACGAATATTAGGGTCATGAAAAAGAGGTCCGCGAGACTCGAGTGCTGCTCTTTCCTCGCGAGGCGCAAGTTCGGCTTCGAGTTTAGGCATATCTTGCCTCATTACAGTAGCGAGGTATACATGAGGGTCACTAGCATGCTCCTGGCTTTTAGTCTCGTTATGATACATAAATGGTTTCAGACATGAATAGAAGCGTTCGCTCTCATTTATGTCAACAATAGCGTATCCATGTGGACCGCCGCAGGATATAATTTCATAATTATGAACGAGTTCTCCATAAAGAAAATGATAATCTGTAGTACGGCAATTAATCACTTTTTTTATCCGTATTTGGTCTTGCGGTACATTCGGATAATTAGGCATAGGATTTATAATTCTGGTAGGATGAGGATGGCGATGATTAGACCAAGGACCGCTGTCTGTAAAAAAGTGATTTATGTAATTTTTGTACACTCGAAAAATAAGTGGTAAACAGAAGGTAAGCACTAAGGCCGCGGGACGAAGCCTAAGTATTACCTGGATGGATTTCCGGATAATCAGATATTCGATGAACTTGTGCCGGAGACGCATGACCAACCCCAACTACAACTTCAACACGAACCTCTCTAGCACCGTTATTCATAGCGTCGACCTCTGAAAAGAAAAAGAGATTTATGACATTTTTGAATATGGAAAGAGTGACTGTTAGTCAGAATAATAGCCATAGGACATTTGGAAAACAATTTTAATTTCCAATTTAATTTTTAAATTTAAAATTTATCAGCAAAATTCAAGATTATATACCAAAACGATAAATTTTCAATGCAAGGCGAATTTTTAGATGAAATAAGAATACATTTTCAGCTAAAAATGACATATATATATATATATATATATATAGTCAGCTTTCCAACAAATAAATTTAATGTTTATTGAAGAAATAAATTTTCACCAAAAAAAGACAAATTTGAAAAAGAAAGTAGTTCAATACCCATTGAGAATTAATTATTACCAAAAAACAGACGGAATTTGTACTAAATTGGTAAAGATGAACCAAATTGGTAAGATTGGAAATTGATAAACAATTTTTCAACTGAAGAAGATAATTTTTCAAACAGAAATGTAATAGTTAATACATTTCTTCTTTGGCTGAAAATCTATCTATTTTGTGGCAAAATGATGTATATTATTTGAAAATTTAACTGTATATGTAACGGTTAAAGAACCTCTTGATTTTTTCCAATGAAGGTGCCTAAAAACAAAAAGAAATCAATTTTGTCGAAAAAATATATTCTTTTAAACGTGCTTAAATTCAAATAAGTGGTTGAACCTTTACCAAAAAGATGAAATTTCAACCAAGAAGATTAATTTTCTCAAAAAAAAAAAAAAAAAATTTTACATAAATATATATATGCATGAATTTTCAACCAAACAATAGTTTCTTACAATATGAATTCTGCACTAAATATATAATATTAAAATTTTCGAATTAAAAGAATGAAATTAAAACAAAATTTTTTAAACTTTTGAATAAATTAATAAATTAATATACCCCAAAAATGACAAATTAAAAAAGTGCAATTGTTCAATACTCATTGAAAATGAATTATTTAAAAAAACAGAAGGAATTTAAACAATATTGGTAGAGATAGAACTATTTTTAAGCAAGAAGAAGAATATTTTACTGAACTAGATAAATTTTTAAAAACTACAAGAATTTTGAACCACATATTTTTATTTTTTCAACTCTAAAAGATAATTTTTTAAACATTTAAATTGCGAACTTAAAACTAAAATTTGCTGTTACAAAAGGCATTTTTTAAGTTATATCTTGGGTTGAAAATTGACCTATTTTGTCAAAAATTCGTTTTTATTTTTCAAAAATTAAATGTTTACCAAAAACATGACTAAGATATGCAGCACAAAATTTAAAACATTTTAGGCCCTGAAGTCTTCTCTTACATGTATATTTACATGTCACAGTAAATGATATTTTCCTCTTTGCAATGAACCTAATCATTCGAAGGGTAATTTGGAATTTAAAAACCGGAAGAAATTTTGCAGTAGATAAATCAGCATTTAGGGCATTTTAGGTTTTAGACGAGGCTCGTCTTCGAGAGCCGACTCACCGAGACGTTACGTTTGCATGTGTTTCTTCCAAAACACATATAAAAATTATTTATAAACCACTTTTTACTATGTCAAGCAGGTTCCGTTTCAATAATAAAAATTTAATTAAAAATAAAAATGAAAAATTTTTTGGAAAACTACAAAAGGTACGAAAACAATTTGCTTGACAAATGCTGTTCACCAGAAAAAGAATAGATAAAAATTTCATGAGAATTTTTAAGCGTTTAAAAATTCCTACAACATTTATCTATACCATTTGTTGACATGAATTGTTGTTTTTATGTATTAATTGCAGTGGTTATTACAAAAATCGAAAATTAAAAAATCACTCCAAAAACGCGAGATATTTAAAAAACTTTAAAATATAAAAGAAAACTTGCAGGACATTCTGTTTTATCCATTGAAAATAATATAAAATAAAAAATCCTATTCTTAGAATAAAAGCGTGAGAAGGAGATAAATGTCTAAGGAAAGGATTGTATTTTTTTATTTATTTCAACGTAATTTAGAAAATAAATATAAATTCACAAATGTGTGTTAAACGTTGAATTCGCAGCGCAAATTTTAACGATCAGAATGTGTACCTACAGAACTACACACCTTCAAGTAACTTCATTTCTAACTATATTTAATTAGATGAAAAACTCGGTATATTGAGTCTTATTCAAATACTGGGATCTAAGAAAAAAATGTTTTCGGTAAAGATTTATTTATTCATTCCAACAGCAGAAAATATGTATCCGAGCGTGAAGCGCGATGTAACCCATTATTGAGTCATTTATGAAACTGCGTTACTCTCTATTTCTTAATTTCCATATGTTGAAAGATCTCAGGCTGGTAACGTAACACATCAATAAAATATTAATTCAAAAGTTGCCATATGGTCGCGAGTTTTTGATCTGAAATGTGGCAGTAAATAAATATATTGAATGCAAAGTGTTAATTATGACGGTGAGATTGTACATTTGGAGAAAAAATAAAGATAGGAATTAATATAATTTTTTACTATTATGTGAGGTACACATACTTGACGAATCGAGCAGAGCCACACAGGCAAAAAGTAGAGTGACGATCTTCATTGTTGTAGATACCAGCAGAGGGAACGATTTATAACTTAAGACTGATGCTGGAGCGTAAAAATTTCATCAGAAGCGGCTCCTTTTATAGCTCGTTTACAATTGCGTGGAGGGATAAAGGTTCTTGATGTCTTAATTTTTTATATCTGCTGAATTTATTAGTAATAGAACAAACAGAAATGTTGTTTCAACATTCAGTTGAACCTTCAGAGTCTATCTTTAGCGCAAGGAAAATTTCGGCAACATTCACGTAATAATTATGCAGATGATACAGCATCTATCGCCCAGGAAAAAATATTTAATTACTTTTCTTCCAAATTGCGTCATCCAAGAGGTCCCGTTCGCTCGGACTCTGAATTCCCCCTTTCCAGGGTGGTTGCTCACGCAACAAGACCTGTTTCGCACAGCGATACATGCAATATATGCAATATATGTCAACTCCTTCGTATTGGAATGTGACTGTTCTCGCTCAGTAGCGCATTTATTTAATACTTCGCTCGCCTTTCAATAAAATTTACAAGCATATCCCAATTACATATTGAACCGTTTCAAGTTTCAGCATAAATAGTGACATAATTAAAATATTTTATAATTAAAAGTAAAAAGAGATTTTTTATAAAGTATTAAATTGTACATGAAAAAAGAATTTCTAATAAAACACAATAACTTTCGTCAAAGCATTTGAATATTTTTAACTAAAAACGAAAAGTTTGTAAACTAAAGTGAAACAGTTTAATGTGCAGTTAAAAAAAATAAAAATAAATAAAAATTAATATAATAACAATATATACACAATATAATTTAGTATACAATAACATAACCATAATGACATAAATGAAAACTAATGAACGGAAGCCGTAGGTTAGCGTGCACCAAACTGTTAGCATGTCCTTCGAGGATCAACCGCAGGAAGGATCTACTTAAATACAAAAGTGAAATAAATAAAACAGGACATTTTTTAGGAATGCCCAAAGGAATTAATTAATAAAATTTAATAAAATAAAATGAAAGAAAACCTTCAGTGTTCGAAGGGAATCGCGAGTTGTCGTGGTGTACACTGACGGGGGGTAGTCAGAAGCCTCGTGCTGTCCCTCCTTTTCAATCCACCTAACCTGTGGGAAAATCAGGAGGGCTAAACAATTTCCCTCGGCGGGGCGCACTTGTCAGACACTCGCGTTGGAACTTCATGGTTTCGTTGGCAGGCTGGTGAGGCCGTCTAATTACCCTAAGAGGAGTACACCGACCTAACAACCCGTTAAAAATACGGAAGTTTATTCGGTGGCACATTAGGGCGTTTCGAGGCGAGGGGGAGTCACCACCACGTCAACGAAAATCGATCCAGTGCTTGGAATAAGAGGGAATTTCGACGTTTCTTTAACCCAATTCATATCGGGAAATCAAACCATGAGATTCCTATGTTCAGGGGCGGTCAACGCAATGGGAATGAAACGGTGATGGATACCGAGAGCTAGCACCGCGTACAACTGGTCTGTGAACTAGATCGTATGTGCATGTGTTAGTGCACGTATATGAATATGTACTTCTTTTTAATGTATATCCCTAATTTTATTATAATCTATGGAAAATTAAAGTAAGTGCAAAATTTAAAGAATATAAGGCAAAAGAGAAATAACTAACATCTTTTAAATTCTTTTAAATCATATTTTCATAATTTTGCACCAGTGGATCCTGGTTCAAGTGCTTCGTCTTTAAGTGCTTAAACCCCAAATCCTTTAATTACTTCCACAGAAGCTTTCCCTGGATGGTTTTGCGCAAGTTTTGCAGGGGCAAAGGTTGGCGGCCGCAATGTTTCCTATTCTAAAGATCTACGAGCTGCATTCGCATCAGTTTGTCTTTCGCCTCGTTGGAAAAAGCCATTTGGAAACAGGTTATGTCGCACGCAGCACTGTTTTCAAAAGTTGTCAAAAGACAGCATGGTAAAACAGCGAACAGACATTGTAAAACAGTCAACCTTCCCCTTGCCCCGTCCACCTCCTTGCTGACCGTTTCATTCCCATTGCGTTGACTGCCCCTGCCTATGTTCTTAGGCGAAGCCTGGATCGACCAGACGGACTTTGGAAAGGGCTATGGAGTCACGCTTGAGACATAGAAGGGAACGCAACGGGTTTACCCGAGCATTAGGGGCTGTAATGGTCTCAACCCAAAACATTAATAATAATAATAGCCTAGATGATACGCAAAGCTATCTACGAATGGTTACAGTATATGGGATTTGTTAGATCAGGATTAGTCGTTATATTTGCCCTGCTCAAATGCAAATGGAAGTACCTACACTTGCAAATGTACCACTACGAGTTAAAAATAAGAGATTTAAATTTTAGAGACTAAAATATATCTAAAGGGGGCAGTGTAAGGAAATCATCAGAATTTGGAAAAACTAGTATAGAGGAATGTGGAAATTTAGGTTTCGTCTGCCGCATTCTTTCGAACTCCCTCCACTATATATTGTAAGGGCAGTCTAGACGACGTGTTACATCAAGGTCATTCAGCAGTCTTTCGGCCACCATCAGTCAAGATTCTATCATCTACGAAATTTCTACAAAATAAAGAATACTTTCAAAGTCAAGACCAATAAGTAACAAAGTAAATTCATTGCTTTCACCTCGTTACAATGAAGAGCGGAAAATTGGGTATTGAACATAGCAAAACTGGTCGGGATCTTTTCAACGGCACTTTCTAAATGGTGCAAATTAAGGCTAGTTTTACACGGGTGAAGCAAGGAATTTAAGACTAATATTTATGGGAATACTAAAAAAAGCTTTATTGGTAATTTTTTAATTTCCATGGGTTACAACTTTTCAATTGGGTTCAGTGGCACGTAATAAAAGTATTCAATCAAACAGCATTTTTAATACAAATTTAAATTATAAATTTTTTAGAGTATATTTAAAAGATAAATACAGGGGCATGATTTATTGATGAAATGAAGAAGTTCATTATTCGTAATTTTTTTCTCTAGGCTACAAGATTTAAATCTGGTAGCGTGCCACTAACTGGAAACATCAATTTTAAAAAGTTTTCTAACTAATTTTTTTAAATCTTATATCCTAGTCCTAAAAGTACATTTCAAGGTCAAGGTTCAAGAAATTGTGTAGTGTCTATTTTTTTATATTATTATTATACAAGTTTTTAATCTGGCAACCCGACAATAGATCGCAGTTCTGTCTATACAAACTTTTAATTTGCCATAAGAATGACATTTTATTTCCTCATCAATAGTTTCAAGATAGTCTAGAATGCGTCAAAATTACACGAAGAAAAATTAGTTACAAAAAAATACTTAAAAACAAAGAAAATTTATGATCATTTTTTTTTTCAAATACGTTGGAGGAAAACTAATTTTTTCTAATTCTTCAAAAAAAAGTTCTTGTTTTTATATGTTATAGAAATTGCAACTGTTACTTCGGCGATAAATAGATATGTTCATGATACAAATGTTGTAATTTGTCACGCGGACATTTTCCTACAATTAGGCAAGGTCCTATAGGCCTCGTGCAAAGGAAAAAAATTAACGATACGTACCTTTGGGCGCAAGGTTTCTTGAAAGCAGTCCTGATACCCGAAAATCTTTCACATATCCTAAACCCTATCTAAAGGGGACGATACCAAATTACGATAAAAAAAATAATAAACGATAAAATACGATAAGATGCGATAAAAAAAGTCACCTGAATGAAAAGACCTAAAAATTCCTGGATGCCAGCTCAGTCCTTAGGTAGAGGGGGTGGGTACTAAATAAAATTTTGCAAGATGCTTGGTATAAAAAAATGTCTGTATAATAGCTATGAGAGGTACAATATTCCGAAAGAATCAAATTCAAACGAAAATAGCAAACAAAAAGAATGCATTTAGCAAGGGACGCAAACATGACTTTATGCTCCGTAGAGTGGCAAGCTTACAGTAACAGTACATAAAAAAGGAAGGTTGGGAGACATATCAATAGGAAGGACATCGGGGGGGGGGGTATTATTAACAAATGGGAATACGGTCATTAACGTGAGTGAAATTGGGTTCGGAGGAAAAAGCGGACCAGGGTGGAAGGGGGGGGGGTAGAGAGAGATGGGAGAGACGAGAAGGATCAGGGGGTTGGACGAGAATGGCATGGGGTGTCAAAAAAGGTTATGGAGGATAAGAGATCGAGAAAGAGGCTATGTCTGGTACTTACAGTTTCCAAACGAAATATGTGACAAGGAAAAAGATCCTTAATGCTAGGCCACTCCACAAAACACTCATAACATCATTAACGACAAAAGGAACATTTTAAATGATGTGTAACGCATCAGCGACAAAGCTATCACTAGTCGGCACTCCATACTAAGCAAATTTAATCCCTAATCATATTGATTCAGCCAAGAAATTTTGCTGTGTCGGGCGGATCGACCAAACAAAAGAAAATCTTGGCTGTGTCACACAAAAAAAGAAAAGGATTTATATCCTTGCTTTACACAAAAAATGAAGTAGGGAAAAAAGATTACGGCAGCGGTGTCCAACACCTCGGACTTACAAAGCAGTACTCAACAGAATCGTGCTCGGCGTGTCGATCACCGCGAGAGGGGACCTACAAAAAACGGGGAAAATAAAGAGGGACTAACGCATGGGAACCGAGATAGGACTCTCCGCAGTCAAGTGAGAGATGGAAGATGCCTCACGCCGATGGTCTGCCTCGCTGTTCTCGCTTCTCCTCACTTCCTTTCTTCTTTCCCGCCGGTACACTATTCTCCTTAAGCGCGAATTCTTTCGTTCATAGAATCCGAATTACTGAACTAGAGGCTGATAGGGGTGGCTGGCTCCTGGCTGATGCTTGAAAGATGGGACCGTATTGCTGCTACAGGGGGGGGGGGGAGTTCTACACCAACCCTCAAACGATACCGAGAAACATACAGATGTTAAGTCCTGTAATTTCTCGCAGAAGATAGTTGTGGCGGAAATGCCTGTCCACTGCCGGACTTTGTGGCAGAGAGATACGATTAAGGGGGCCGAATTGCCTATCTATTTAAAGATTTTATGATCAATTCGCCCTTCAAATTCCAATTCCAATCGGACGTAATTACCTTTTTAGTCAGACTTTCGGGTAATGCGTCAATGGCCCACCCTCATTAGGAACGTCCCTTGGGTATGTAGATGTCCTTGGAGCTGAACATAGCGATACGGGCCCCAGGATCAGCCTAAAGAAAGTACTGTGAAGGTCTCTGGACAGCAGAAGCCTCGTAAGAAAAAGGTATGGCGAATCTTCGTCGATGACGTCTCTGGATGGAGAGATTGTTGAACCCTCTCCCTCGAGACCGCACATTGTTCACAGTATTTATAAATATATACAACAAAAATAAGGGGCGGAATCAAATGATTTTAAATGACTAAATTTAAAATAGAAGCCATGAAGTGCCGAATTATACCCGATGTGTTGTACTACCGTGTGATCTCTAATATTTTATTTTTAATAAATATCTCATTGTGATGGTGCTAAACTGCAACATCACAAATTTCAAATTTTAATTGTAAACCAGTATGAGCGCTCGCCTTAATTCTCACTTCTTGTATCCTTATCTTACAAGATTCTTATTGTACGCCTAGAAGGAATTTCTAATATAAAGATTCATGAAATAGCATTATCTAAATATTTTTAGTTTTCATATGCAACAAGATCTTTACCTGGCAAGGCGACCCTAAATGTAAATATTGATTGTAAAATTTAAATTATGAATGTAAAATTGTACATAGAGAAATAAATATAAAATTAGGATTGATAAGAACTTTTGAAATAATGTTTTGAACATTAAGATTTGGAACAGTGAAGATCTTCATCGCATCTACATGCGATCAAAGTCACTTATTATTTCCAAAATCATCATTAACTATCAAACTTATGATGCTCAGCTTCTTTTGTACATGTTTGCCACTTTTTAATAGCCAAAATATATGATATATCTTCTACAAAGCCAATACAGACACTGACTGGCTGTCCTTTCTCTAGAAAATTATTCACGAGACCTTCCATACATTGTTATTGAAAAACTGATTAATTACGAGATTTCTTCTATAGTTCTTTCTTTTAACGCGTCGCTATCTATATTTATTTTCATCTACTTTATATTAACATTTCCATTGTTTATGTTGATTCTGTCCGCCTATTATATTCGTTCCTACATCCCCCTACACTTCCCTTATCCATTCACCAAACCCACCTTTCTCTAAAATCTTTACCACCTTCTTTGCTGGTTTCCTTTATTTCCAATTCTTCTCCCACAATCTTTGTATCCTGCCCATTCATCCCATGCTTACACCTCCCATTTACAAATTCTACACATTCCGTTTTCCATCTTCCCATGATAAATCCCTTCTCTTCCATCGTTTCTTAATCTACTTCTTGCTACTCTTGCCCAACATTCTTATTCACATCACTTTCTTAAATAATTGGCACTCCCTTTTTTATCATTTCATACTATTTATTTTAGTCTTATTTTAAAATAATCCTTATTTCTCTCTTTGCTTCTAGCACCTGCAAACACTTTTTCGGTTACTTTCATTGCTTTCCTTATTTTAGCATCTCTTCAAACTTCCATGTGCTCTTTCGCTCTAGTACTTAATTGATCACTTCATCCTTCTTCTGGCAGTGCTAGCGTTTATTTTATATTTCATATGAAGCCTTTAACTCTTCTCTCCTCTACTGTCTTTATATAGTAGAGGTTCCCAACATAAAATGACCTTCACACATTTTTTTACGCGATGAAAAGTATTTTGTATGAAAGCTACAAAATTACAATCGTTTGTTTACGAAAGAAACTATATATATTAATTATAAGTATAAAGCTTATAGAATATGCAAGCGTTGGGTTGTGTATCTTTTTTTCCCATCATAATTATTGGTATAAGTCTAATATAAGTCTTATATCAGAGTAAAGATATTTTTATTACGAACCCGATAATATAAGGATGACTGCGAAAATCTGTTTTTAATTCCGGTTGCCGAGTTTTAAAATGCAAAATATTGGTCCAAAATATGTCCTTGAAGTTCCATTTTCAAAATTTGCATTGACATTTATTGAATTTCAAAAATTATTCTGCAGATAAAGGAACTAGTGTTTCATCAATAAATATGCTCGTAAGTGAAGCGTATGTTGGACAATCATTGTTTGAACACATAGCGCACATTGTTAAGACTCAAAAAAAAATTAAAATTAAAAATTTGCAGGAAAAGTTATTTTGTGTGGAACATTTTGTGAATTAAAAATGCTTTAAAAACTGAAGATTTTAGAAATTTTTAAAATATTTAAGAAAAGTTTGTAAGCCTCTACGAGGACAAGGTATGTTTTAATGTAACTTGAATTTTGATTTTGTATTGTAAATTTTTCCCCCTCATTTTAATACTTGCCTTATAAGCGTTTTAAAAATTTTAAATGATTTTAAGAGACTTAACCAATTTTTTTAAGATATCTGGAAGATTTTTTAATGATTAGTATCTGATAAAGTTAATTTGAAATTTAAAAAAGAAATCCTCAAACATCCATTTATATTCAAAAGTTACCTAAATTGGCTTAACGGTTGTAAATATCCTTTATTAAAGACCCAGTGTTAGTTTGAGTCGATTTTTCGTCTAGTCCCTACTCGTGACTCTATAGAACTGATACATAGGTTAGATCGTAAATTGTAAGAAAGTAAGTTAACACAGGCCTGTTCGAAACAATTTTGAATAAACATTTAAAAGTTAATTATAAAGCAGCACCTGGCCGAGTTCAGGATCAACAACAACCTATCGGTTGACAGGAGCTGCGAGTGGGATGCATTCTTGCCCGAAATAATTCTCTCAAGGGTAAAATATTGTTTATATTGCCATAGACGTTATATTGTGAATGCGCCTTCATAGGCGTCGGCCGTTCCAAGTCACCAATCCTGTACACGGACCTTGGTGTTACGCACACTAACTAAGCTCTTCGGTGTCGTCCCTAATTGCCGTACCTTAATTTTAGTCGCCGCGTCTGCAAAATTGAATTTGTAACTATAAGGCTTAGACACACTCAATATAAGGCCACAGTTGTTAAGTCATTGGTCGGTTAAAAGATGCCTTAAGAGCGTACTGTGCCAATACGATCAAGGTATATAAGTTTGGAAATGCTATTTAATTCATATTTTGTTAAGCCAACCATATGATTTTTATTCCCTGAATTCAATGAATTTTAGCGATACCATGAATTTCGTGAATTCCATAAACTTCTTGAATTCCTTGAATTTCATGAATTCTTTTAATTCGGTGAGTTCCTCAAATGTCAGGTACTTCCAGACTCCTTTGAATTCTACGAATGTAATGAATTCCACAAACTCATTGAATTCAGCGAACACCATGAATAACGTAAATTGTTTCCAACCCGCGAATCCCTGGAAATTGCTAATTTCCCTTAAATCCATGAATGCCGTTAATTCTTTGGATTTCGTCTATACCAAGAGTTCCTTAAATTAAGTAGATTTTACAAATGCCGTGGCAGAGCCTCTTCTCAGTGTACGGAGGATAGTTAAAGTTGTTGATAGTGAAAGTCTACTTTCACCGCATCTCCAAGGGCCCGAGGAGAAGAAGATAAAACAGGCCTAACAAAAAAGTCTGGAGTCTCGGCCCACTCTGTTTAAAAATTCTGCAGAAGAAACCTTCATGATCGAAAGATTGCTGGCAAAATCCAGAAATAACACAGTCTGGGATATAGGACTGAATCCCTAACAGATATTCATCATGGCCAAGGGAAAAAGAACCTATCTGAACACACACACAAGAATCCATCTATATTACAATACATGAGGGAATGTATGGAGTCTCCAATAGAGCGAATACATAGAATAACTGCGTTGTGAATCAATTTGCTGAAACAGTCAAGGTCAAAGAAATGATCTAATATGAATCGATGGGCAATTTATTTTTTTAGTGGTTTAATGCAATTACAGAAATTTTAAGAGGTAATGTGAGTGTAAAGGACAGTACTTGTGAAAGAGAGTGTTAATAACTGGTGTTTGCAATAATAATACGAAAATAATAGCAGTAACAACGGTAAAGCACTGCCTTACATAACTTTAGAATCTTCCAAACATTTATGACTTGGCTTCCTGTGATTTGTGTTTTCCAAGTTGAACTTCTCTCTAACAGGAAAAATATTTCGAGTCGTCAAGTGCCTTCGAAATTTGAACGTTTGTTTGAAACAGGTGCAGGCTTTCAAAGAGGGGCTCTTTCATTGAGATATTATGGCTCTTGTTCAGCATTGAATCTCACTCCTGTTACAACGTGAGCTCTTTTTAAACCGCCGCTAATGCATCTATGTTTTTTTGAAAGCCCATTACGTTAGCTTGAGGGCTAGGCCAGAATTGGGCTAAGACTGGAAAATTGCATAATTAATAATGTCCATAACATAATTTATTCTCTTTATTGAAAATTCGACGTTATAATGTCAGTTATCACATTTCTTGATCAGGCATCGGATTGACTTAACAGATTAGGTTTCGTCGTCAAATTCTGTTTCTGTTTTAAAGTGAATTTTTGTTCAGCCGAAAAGTCTGCCATTATAATTTTATTTGACAACCAATCTCTTTTAATTGAAAATTTCATCACTTCTTTGCAAATTTGACTAGTTTTTTTTGACCATTTAATTTTTTAGTTAAAAAAATTCTTTTTCTTGACATTTAACTATTACCAATTAATTGCAAGTACTTGGTTTAAAGTTAATGTATTTTTGTAATAACTTATATATTTTATAAAAAACTATTTACTTTTAGGTTATAACCTTAAAGTTTTAGTTGAATATTAAAATTTTTTCTTGAAAATTCATTCTTTTTATAATGATTCATCATTCGACATGAAAATCATCTCTTTATTTGAAAATGAGACTATGTAGCTGATAATTTTTTTTTTTATTTTTTTTTAGGAATTCCTGGAGTATTTTCTTGTCTTTTTGACAAAATTTACTGCTTGGTTTCAAATTGAATTGCTTTGTAAATATTTTTTTTTTTAATTTTACGACTTTAGTAGTTGAAAATTCAACCATTTGTTTCTAAATTAACTTTCTGGTGAAAAATGAAGCTTTTTTAGGGAAGAGTCATATATTGTCGTAGGGAATTAAACTTCTATCTCTCGTTAATTTCCGACTTGAAAACTTCCGAAAAAATCCACAAAAATTTTTTGTATAATATGTATTTATATGTACTCATATGTAGAAGTCATTTTACTCTTTGCCATTAGGAACAACAACAGCGTGTATATAATCACTCATAGTTATTCATATTTTTATGCCCCAATTGTTTTTTCCATAACAACATAATTATTTGTATTACAAATAAAAAACTGGTCTGGGCCTTGTCAGCGCTACTTTTTATTGGGGCAAAATAGATCACATTCTATAAGGATTCAGCAGGGTATTCATATAAGTCTCCATCCACTTCAATATTATTTGGCAGTACGTAACGAACAAGACCACGAGGTTGCAAATGTCGGAAAGTGCGAATATCAGGGTTAGTGAATAGAGGTCCGCGTGATTCGCGTGCTGCTCTTTCCTGGCTAGGCCGAAGTTGGGCTACGAGTGTAGGCAGATGACCCGCTAATACAGTAGCAAGGTATGCTTGAGGATCACTAGCATGCTCCTGGCTTTTAGTCTCGTTATGATACATAAAGGGTTTGAGACATGCATAGAAGCGGTCGATACCAATGATGTCAATAACAGCGTACCCATGCGGACCGTAGCAGAATGCAACATTGTAATCATGAACCATTTCTCCATAAAGAAAATGATAATCTGTAGTACGGCCACCTATAAGTTTTTTTATCCGTATTTGGTCTTGCGGTACATTAGGATAATTAGGAACAGGATTTATAATTCTGGTAGGATGTGGATGACGATGATTAGTCCAAGGACCGCTGTCTGTAAAAAAGTGATTTATGACATTTTTGTACACTTAAAAAATAAGTGTTAGGCAGAAGATAAGCACAAAGGCCGCGGGACAAAGCCTGAATATTACCTGGATGGATTTCCGGATAATCAGAAACCAACGGAACTCCTGCAGGACGCTCAGTAGCTGATGTTCTAACACGATTATCTCTAGCACCATTATTCATAGCGTCAACCTCTGTAAAGAAAAAGATACGTGAAATTGAAGATGAAGATTTATAAAAAAAACTAAAAGACGCGTTGATCGTCATTTTGTGTTTCCATATAATGTAATATCTCAATCTGGCAGCGCGACACTAGATCGAAACATTTAAATTTAAAAAAATTAAGTCAAATTAATGATTACTATTTTTAAAGTAAACTCAAACATATCGTCAAGAGTCACGTATTTTATTCTATATGTTTCACGGTTTCAAACTGGAAACGTGGCACTAAATGGAAATATTCATTTCAAAAAACTTTTAAATTTGAATTTGTAAATTTTATTTTGTAAATTTAGAAGTCAATTTCAAGATTAATATTTTTGCAATTGTGTTAGTAACATATGTAAGAGTTTTCAATATGGAAACGTCACACTGCATTAAAATATTGTTAAAAAAATTTTGAAATAAAAACAATAATAGTAAATAATTTCCATATTTTTAAATATTTCAAACTGGAAAATTAGAGCTAAATGGACAGATTTGTTTGAAGAATTTGTTTTAAATTGAAATTGGAATTAGAATTTTTTGGCCCCCTACCGAAAATAAGAATTAAAGATTAAAAAAAATAATTTTAAATCAAAATTTAAAAAAAAAGATACATTTTCAACCACAGAAATGAAATCATAAATTAAAACAAAAAAAGCCTCAGCAAATTTTCAACAAAATTGTTAAGGTTTCAAATAAACAAAAAATTAAAAGAAAAGGACGCAATTAAATTTTTATAGTTTTAAAAATTAATTTTCAAGAAAAAACTTTTGCAGTTAAGAAATTTAGTTTCAACCTAAAAAAATCAAATATTCAAAAAAAATAGTTAAATTATAAAAAAAATTAATTTTTACCGAAAGTAGATGATTTTCAAAGAAGATGAATAATTTGCTACGAAAAAAATGGATATTAAACTGAATAAGATAAATTTAAGAAAAAAGATTTAAACAAAATTGTTGAATTTTAAACATATTTGATCAAATTATTTTCAACCTAAGAGTCCAAATTATAATTTAAAATATTGTATTTCTACGAAAAAACGATGCATTTTCAACCAAGAAAAGGATCTGTCAAAAAAATAGTTTTCTAAACAAAAGAGTAAATTTCTTAAATGAAATTTGCAGCAAAAAGAAACAACAAATTTTTCAAATAATATGTGAATTTTTAACCAAGAATAGTAAAAATAATGTTTAAAAATAACAAATACATTTAATGTTCATTGAAGAAATGAATTCTTACCAAAAAAGATAAATTTCAAAAATGGTATACTTCTACACACATGGAAAATTATTTATTCACAAAAAACAGAAGGAATTTAAACAAAATTGGTAAAGATGGAACTATTTTTAACTATGAAAAAGAATATTTTACCGAACTAGACGAATTTTTAAAAAATACATAAATTTTAAACCACATGAGTACGAAAAAAATTTTTTTTTAAAAGTGCCCAACATTTAAATAAGTGCTTGAACTTTCAACCAAAAAGATGAAATTTCAACCAAGTGTAATAAAATATTTTATCTCAATAGAATGATGATTCCAAATTAAACATTTTTATTATAAATTACCTCTGTGTTTTTTTTGGTATAACTTAATTTTTTCAATTAAAAACTTAAGTATAAAGTACAAATTTCATTTAATTTTTTTTGCATAAAGATTCTTCTTTTTAGTAAACTTTTTACTCTAGTTTGAAAATCAATATTTTTCGTAAAAATTCAACTATTTTCTTGCACTACGCTTTTTTTGTTTGAAATTATTTTTTTGAGCTGAAAATTAAACTATACCATTTATGGTAAAAAACCTATCTTTATGAGTTAACAAATTCATGGTGGCAACTTCAAGTTCTTTATGGAAGAAACGATTTTTTTAAATGCAAATTTGAAAATGGATTGTTTTTTACTGAAGTAAAATTTTATAAAAATAAAAAATCGTCTTTTTGGTAGCAAATTATTTGCTTTAAAATTCTTCGCTTCTTTGTAAATGAATTTGTTTGGATAAAATGTAAATATTTAGTTAAACATTCTTTTTTTATTATTTTTTTTTTTACTGATATTTTTCTTTCGAAAATTCATTCATTTGTTCGAAAATTGAAGTATTTGGTCAAAAATAAAATTTTTTATCTGAAAATGTAACTATTCCATTATCGGTTAATTATTTTGTTTGGTTTTAATACTAATTTTTAAAGTTGAAAATTTAAAAAATTTGTTGTTGTTGAAACCTCACATTTTTAGTAGAAAATATTTTTTTTTGCTTGAAAACCCATCTATTTTGGTTAAAAATTCATTTTTGGTTGACAGTTTAACTGCCTTTTTGAAAATTCGATTTTTTTTGTTTAATAAAAATAACATTTTAAAAACTGAACATTTAACTGTATCATTTTTTGTTAAAATTTGTCTTTTCTAATTAAAATTTTATTTATTTTTTATTTTTGATGCAACTGATTTGAGATTAAAAAAGCATCTGATTTGGCATAAATTAAGCATTCCATTTTCCGTTAAAAATGAATGCTTGTAGTAGAAAATTTTAGTTTATGGTTTAAAGTTAAGGTATTTTGTTGAAAATTAAACCTTTTCGCAAAGAAGAATTTTTTAATGTAAATTTCTCATTTCAACTGATAATATAAACGATTTGCTTAGAAAATTTATCTACTTTGTTTGTAATTCGTTTTTTTTTCGTTTTAAAATTGATTTTGAAATTTTAAAATTTTTGTTCTCGCTAAAAAAGTATTTGTTTCAAAATTAAGTTATTCGTTTGAAAATTCAGTTTAAATATTTTGTTAAATTTCATTTTTATCTACTACTTTTTCGCGAAAAAGTACTAGATCTGATACTTACCAATACTACTTTTTATGAGGGATTTTTGGTTAAATACTTTTTGTTTTATCTTTGATTCGTTTCTAAACTTAAAATTAAAAAAAATTAGTTGCAAAAATTTTTTGTTAAAAAATTGCTTTTTCTGTCAAAAATTTATCTGTTTTAATTAAAAGTTCACTTGATTGATTAAAAATTCGCGTTTTTTGTGTTAAAAATTAATTTTTTAAATTGTAAACTTACGTGTAAACTAAAATTTGCAGTAAGAAAATGCATTTTTAAGTTATATCTTGGGTTGAAAATTGAAGTATTTTGTCGAACATTTGTTTTTAATTTTTCAAAAATTAATTCCATACCAAAAACCGGACTAAGATATGCATCACAGGGAATTAAAAATATTTTAGGCCCTGAAGCCTTGTCTTCTATGTATATTTACGTGTCACAGTAAATGATATTTTTTCGTCTCAATAAATCTAATCATACTAAGTGTAATTCGGACTTCGAAATCAGGAAGAAATTTTCGAAGTAGCTAGATCGTCAATCGTCAAGTCGGGAGAGCTCGGGCTCATGCTCGTGCATTTTCGGCTTTTTACGAGGTTGGTCTTCGTAGTAATTAACAGGGCCGCCTCACTGACATGTTACCTTTGCATGTGTTTCTTCCATACGGGACAGTGGTGGGGGCCGAAAAATCCCACATTCTGGAGACACTGCATGAGAGAATGCGTAGTTTTTGTTTTATTCGCGCAAAATAACATTAAAAATAAAAAAAATTATATTTTTGTAAAAGCGACAAAAGCTAATAAAAATTGTGCACCTAAAACACATCTAAAAAATATTTATAAATGACTTCTCAATATGCCACGTAGATTCTGTTTCAATTACAAAGGTACGAAAACAATTTGATAGACAAATGCTGTATACCAAAAAAAGTATTAAGAAAAATTTCATGAGAATTTTTAGCGTTTAAAAATTCCTACGACATTTATTTATACTATTTTTTTAAACAACTCGTTGCATTCGATTTATTTACAGCAATAGTTATTAAAAAAATCGAAAATTCAAAAATTACGCCCAAAAAACGCGAGATATTTAAAAAATGTAAAAATATAAATTAAAGCTTGTAGGATATTCTGTGTAATGCATTGGAAATATTATAAAATAAATAAATCCTATTTTTAGTAAATAAACGTGAGATGAAGATAAATGCCTGAATAAAGAATTGTTGTTTTTATTTATACACAGGTCATTTATAAAATAAATATAAATCCACTAATTTGCGTGAAACATCGAATGGGTAGCGCAAGTTTAACGCTCAGAATATGTAACTTAAGGACTAAAGACTTTAAAGCAACTTCTTCTTTAACTGTATTTAATATGAGGAAAAACTCAGGACATGAAGACTCATTAAAATACTGGCATCTAAAGAAAATCTTTTTGATAAAGATTTATTCATTCCTTCTAAGAGCAAAAATATATATCCGTGCGTGAAGCGCGATGTAACCCATTTATAAGCGTGGAGCTCGAGATGCAACAGACGCAAGCCCTATGCGCGCCCAAACATGTTACGAGATTTCAATCTGGCAACGTCGCACTAAATGCAAATATTAATTGCAAAAAAAATTTAAATTTTTAAATTTCATATTGTACACAAAGAATCCAATTTCAATATTGTGATTTATGAAACTGCGTTACTTTCTATTTTTTAATTTCCATATGTTAAAAGTTCTCAGGCTGGTAACGTGGCACAGCAATAAAATATTAATTCAACACAATTTCAAATGCAAATAATATTTAAATTTTTTTAACCTTTTATTTAGAAGTCAATAATAATTTTTATTTATAAGATACAATATTGCAATTATGATCATTTTGTTAGTTTCCATATGTGGCGTGTTTTTGATCTGTAACGTGGTAGTAAATAAATGTATTGATTGCAAAGTTTCAATTATGACGGTTAGATTGTACATTTAGAGCAAATATAAATATTGCAATCAATATCATTTTTTACTATTATGTAAGTTACACATACTTGCAAAATTAAGCAGAGCCACACAGGCAAAAAGTAGAATGACAATCTTCATTGTTATAGATACCAGCAGAAAAAACGATATATAACTAAAGACTTAAAATCGAGAGAAGAAAAATTCGTCAGAAGCGGCTCCTTTTATAGCTCATTTACAAGTAAGTGGAGGGGTAAAGGTTCTTGATATCTTAGTTATCTATATCTACTGAATTCATTAGTAATGGAATCAACATAAATTTTGCTTCCACATTTAGTTGAACCTTCTGAATCTATCTTTAGCGAAAGAAAAATTTCGCCAACACTCACCAAGAAAAAATATAAAATTTAGGGAATAATTAAGGAATAAAGTTAAAAGTGGGAGGCAGCTGATTATTTAAATTTTTTAAGTATTAGGCTTGTGCCTTTAAGCTGCTTTCATACATTGTCCCCAATTTCTCCAAAGACAAACTATTTAATATCTATTTTACAAAGCTGATACAAGTGCCGACCTTATCATATTGCCCCATTTCAAAGTCAAATACCTGAAATCAATAAAAAATATTGTCCTCTTATCTTTCTTATCTTATCTTATCTTGCTTGCATTATTAAAAAAGGTACATAAGTTTTCTAATTGAAAATCATTCTGTTCTTCTCAGGACTGAAGAGTATAAAAAGCTTTTTAGAGCAATTAACACAAACCATCATCTTGTTACTCTGTCCCTGGAATTATCGAAATAACTTCTTCTCGGTGGTCGTTATTCACTGATTGATTTTCTGCTGATCAATAGAAAGATTAAACGAATTTTAACAAAAGGCTCGAATCACCCGTCGATCTGTACGGCTAAAATTTGCCTGTGTTCGGCGGACCCTCTTTGCAGTATAAGAAGGCCACTGAAAGCCTTGAATATGAATTTGGCGCTCGAACAGGAAGTAGTCTCAAAAGCCATTTTCTTTAGTAAAAAAGTCGAACTTGCTCCAACGAGGACTTCTATCTGGCCCTGGAGAAATTGGTTCCCAAGTAGATAATTTATCGATATCATCTTCAGGGGCCTGAGGATAAGAAAATAAAACAGAACTAAACAAAAATTCTGGAAGCCCGACCGCCTCTCTATCGAGATCCCGCAGAGAGAACATTCGTGATTAAAAGGTTTTTGGTGACAATCCAGCAATAATACACTGTGGGACATGGGTATAAACGCCTGTCAGGTAATCATCGCGGCCAAGGGAAAAGAACCTATCCATCGCCAACTCAGAGCCAGTAATTCACTGCAGAAGGGGGCATGCAAGAACTGGAAGCATAGTGAAGAAACACAAACAAGAATAAATCTATTTTGTAGTAGAAGAAGTTATGTACCAAGCCTCAAGAAAAGCAAAGACCTTGAATAGAGTTAAAGTGAATTTATTTGCTAAAAAAATCAAAGTCAAATAAATGTTCAAACACAAAACAATGCGCTATTTATTTTTTATCAGTGTTTTAATACAATTATAAAATTTGTAAGGGGTGATGTGAGTATTGTACCTTGTACTGGTGAAAGGGGTTACCAATAACTGGGGTATGCAATAATATTAGCAAAATAAAAGCGGTAATATTGTGTAGCACTGATTGACACAAGTTTGGAAGATTTCATACAATCGTGGATTGGCTCCCCGTGATTTTTCGTTTTCGAAGTTAAAGTTTCCTTTAAAGGGTAACCATTTCAAGATGAGAAGTGCCTTCGATATTTGAAGATTCGCTTGCAGATGGTTGGAATTTCAAAAAAAATTCTATAACGTCAGGGGCAGTTTAGAAGAAACAGGAGTAAGATATATTGCTGGGCACGGGCCATAATATTATCGCCCTTTTCCAGCATTAAATCTTACTTCTGGTTCTGTTCAAACTGCCGCTGACGCCCTTAATTTTTTTGAACCCCCATTACCTCAGCCTGCAGGCTAAGCCGAAGCTTGGCTAGGACTAAGTTATTGCAGAATTAATTATGTATGGAGTTAATCTCTTGTAAACCAATATGAAATTTTTTGTTAAATATTTTTATATTTTTGTTGAAATCAACTTGTTTTTAATTTAAATTAAAATAGTTTTTTTGCAAACTTGTCAAATTTTTCTTTTAGAGAGCAGATTCCCAACAGATTAGATTCTGTCCCCGACTTGCTATTAGACTTCGCTTTAGCAGAAAGGATCACACAAAATGCATAAAGGGCAATTGAGTGCTTAGAAATTAACACCTTTAATAGTCTTCTTAAGACCTTGAGACAAAATCTAAATCTGACCGGATCGGTTTCTGCTTTTCGGTTTAATTAGAAACATGCAGACAAGGTCCTACAGAAGCAATTTAAAGTTTAATGGGTGTTTTAGACAGGCTGTAAACAAAGTAAAATATGCAGTGCAATTAGAACACACAAATAGGATAAAAAGAAAGATTGCTATCCAGACAGAAGAAAAAGAATCCCTCAAAAAAAATTTGCTGAACTTGAGAAGAGAGATCGGACTGCAAGATTAAGCTCAAAAAAGAGAGAACCTATGTGAGGCCAAAAATAAGGCTTTAGAGATGAAGATCTATTTAAAAGAATCCCAACCGGTACGCCCATCAGTACAGCCGTCTTTGCAAATATACCCTCTGGACCCGATGCGGAGTGGCACATTAACGGTAAAATCTTACCAGACAAAGGCTGCCACAAACCAAGAGTCCCGAACAGCTATACCGAATTCAGAAATACCGCTTCAACAAAGAATGCAGTTAAATTGTTATAAATGCGGAAAACTCGCATACATAGCAGCAAAATGCTTAACTAGAATACAAAGTTTTTTAGCGAGGACAGTTCTAAAATCGAGCATGACAAAACCTTGTGAGAAATATCTGAAAAATCAAAAACCAAGCGGACGAGCAGAATTAACTAGAATTTCAAGAAATGACTCCCGTAGAAATAAACAAACAACAACACAAAGAGAAGAATGCAAAATTTAAAATATCAGGCGCAGATTTTTATCCAAAAGGTGAAAAAATTCCAATGAAATGACTTACAGCTTAATGGTCGACTCTGGATTAGCGGTTAACCTTATCATAGAAAACAATGTGCCAAAAGAAGTCAAGGTGTTCTCCATGAAAAAATATTTCGTCATGGGAAAGGATCGACACTACTTAAATTATGCCACATAGATTAATTAATTTGGGAGAAAAACATCTTTTTCACTCATTTGATAACTATTTTCCTTTGCCAGATGCTGGAATTATGGTGTTAATATTTTTTTAACCAATAAAAAGAATATTTAATTACGCTGAAATATCTGACTCTGGAAAATAAAAAATTACCTCTACAAGATTATGGACGTTTTATTAGTGGCCGCACAGTTTAAATCAACATAATAAGCATTGATGTATTTGACAAAAAAAATTCATTGAGGATGATTTCTATATACAGAACGGAATTTACTTAATCAAAGATAGTCAACTAATAGTTCCATATTACAGCTATGACAAGATTCTAGAATATAAGAGAAGCACACAGGGCAACTGTCAATCAGAAGAAAGCAGGTCTTGGATAACGAATGACATATTTGCGAGATAAAACTAGGTCACCAAAAACTCAAAACCACATTATAATTCTACCATTTGGGTAGTATCGTAATATATGATATCCTACATCAGTTAGGAGAAGCCAAATTTTTCTCCGCCTTCGATATAAGCTCCGATTTTAACCAAATACCTATGGGAGAGAAATAAAAAAAGTATACAGCTTTCTCAACAACCAAAGAACATTTAAAATTTAACGGAATGGCTTTTGGATTAAAGATTGCTCCAGCCACATTTGAACGAATTATTATCAATAATTATAGCTGGCTACAATCAAAAATTTATACGCAATTTTTCACGCATTGCTAAACCTTTGACAAAGCTAACGAAAAAAGATATAGTTTATAACTGGACCCACGAATGTCAACAGAGCTTCGCGCTTTTGAAAACTTAACTTTGTAACGCCCCGCTGCTGAGATACCCCGAATACTTAAAAGAGTTCTTACTAACAACCGATGCCATCAACAAAGGTTTAGGGGCAATTCTGTCACAAGAAGGACATCCATGCTGTTACATTTTAAGAACATTAAATGGAGCAGAGCAGAATTGCAGCACATCCGTGAAGGAACTTTCAACTACCTTTTGGGCGGGTAAAGATCCTTCATTTAGACTACTCAGACGGAGATGTAGACTAAAAGAATACGAATATGAAATTCAGTACATAAAAGGAAAGAGAACAAAGCTGCAAAATACTTATTAAGTTTTTTTGCAATCACGGATCCAACACAAGAAGATGTTAAGCTGCGGATGATCTCATATTTGATGAGACAAATTTAATTGATTTACTCAGCAGTCGGAAAGTAAAGACACCAAATGCCTGAGGAAAATTGTGGGTTGAGGTGATTAAGTACCAATTTGGAAACTAGCACGAAGAGTGGTGGTTAAGATTATTCATCCTTAACGGCAAGGAGTTCATGGATAATGAATTGACAGTAGTACGAGTCCATTTCGTAATTCCAATGATTAGTGAATAATAAGTCAGAGTGAAACTATTATCCCTGATACCCATTTGACCCAAATAATGCAAGGATTGTAACATTAAAAGAAATGTATGTAGCTGGAGACCTTATGAAGGTCCTCAAGCAGACATCTATCAACAAGTTATCCCCTATTTGGAAAGGGTCCACGGTTGTTTTCAAAGCATTGAAAATAACAATTACAAGATTGATTAAAAAAAACTCTCACTTTCCATGTCAATCAACTAATGCCATACCATACGTAACTTCAGAGATTCCTCGTCTGTACGTTGTTAATGCACGTAGCAAGTAGTCAGAAAATTGTTCAAACATATTTTTACAGGAGAAAGGAAAAGCCCATTAGTACCACGAGAAGTAGAACCTCATTGTATCTGTGAACACAACCAACAGACAGAAGAGATCTGATCTTATAGCGAACGCTCTTAAAGTAGCAGTGGAATCCAGTAATTCCAGCTGCAGCGAAGAATACGGAATAAACGGTATAAACGATTACGCCAAAGAGAAGAGCTACTTCAACAGGGCATAGGCATTCGACGAACCACAAGAGGATTGCTCAACGCTATGAGAGAAATATCCAAAAGTTTTTTCGGCACCATGGGCAATAGTGATCTTGAATCTGTCATTTAAGAACTTGATCAATTTTACTCGGATAATTAGGATTAAGCTCTGATAATGCTGAACCACACCAAAGTCCTGAAATTATTGCTTGACTCTTCAGCGACTGACTACAAGACTTTGAAAGGAAAGTTGCTGGCAGAAGCTAAGACCGCACATCTGGTTAGTGGTAGTGTCAAAAACAGCACTAATAATTGGTTAATAGCTTCAAAATTGATTCTATGTTGAATTCTGATGGATGAATTGCACGACGACATCCAAACGGCACTAACAAAAATGAATGATAGTAAAAACGGCATAATTCATCTCCAGATTGTAACATCTAAAATATTAATGGATACTATTTAAGACTTTCAGACCATGCATCAAACTTGCTTTCATTTTGATACCAACTCGGAAAGCTGCCAATACATCCTCGACCTTAACAAAATTAACGTAGGCTTGATTATAAAAACTCTCATGTACGTTATCTTTATACGTGTATTCGAAAAGAAGAATATGCGTTAACTAATGTCATTTGTATTCCTCATTTAATACGAAACACTCACATATCCCTTATACTAGAACCGTATACTCGAATTTGTAACCGAAATCAACCCACCTATAAGCTAATAGACACAAATAACTGCGATGCTAGTAGTATTAGGATATATAAAGACTGTAAAGGAAAGCTCACTTTCGATTCTCTCTGTTAAGAGTTTACGACCACGCTAGAAGTAAATGTGAACGTTTATATGTAGGGTTTCGGATGTAAAGTTATTTCAGATAACGTATAAAGCAAGCTGATTTATATTTACAAAGCTATAGTTCCAGAAGAATATTACTTACCCTCCCTTATTGATTTTCAAGTTTTAAGAAATCGAAAAATAGCCAACTTTTTCGCTTTCTTCTTAGAGACGCGGTATATTTTTATTGACTTTGTATCAAAAGAAAATATTTAAAAGTTTTTATTGATCATTTGAATCTAAAAAAACGGTTTTGTTAGATATATTACAAGATACACCATATATTCATAAATAAGCTTCATCAGAGCTTTAGTTCTCATTTTTTTACATTCTCATTATTTATAATTATTCTTCTGCAATAATAAAGCTAAGGCAGATTTTAGATTGAACATAAATTTTCAGACTTTTATTTTTATTATTTATATTTTTAATGTTTAGTTATAACTTTTAAAATGTATCGAATTTTCTGTGTCAAAGCGCGAAGACGGAGGTAGTGCGTTCGAGGCAGCGCTCCCCTAATGCTGGTTGCTACTTTGTTGTCGACCTACAAGCCAATCAGCGGGCCCGCTGCCGCTCCTGCTGCACTCGGCCAGCTTTACGCTCGGTTACCAGGAAAAATAAAAAAAATACAAGAAATACTTTTCAACTGATGTGAACTTTGGTTTCCTTCCCTGATTTTCTACCATCCTCTCAACGTCAAATATCCATCGTCGTGCAGTAGGCTCGTCCTTAGTGGTCATTACCGTTTACCTACAAAGTATATGCGCGATCCCGCTGCCACATCGTCTCGCGCTCATCGACTCAGTTCGCGAGTCTCATCGAGTGTATATGTTTTCGGTTATCCGGTTTAGTGTAAAGTGTCAGTGATGTGTTCGTTTGTGGTGCCAGGAGTAATCCTCCTGATCCTTCCACTTGCGACGTTTTCGGTGCCTTTCTCTTTCGACCGCAAGGTTGCCCTTCCGCGCCTAGTTTAAATTATTTCCGTAGTAAATTAGTCAGTCTGCATAGGTTGTCACGTGCCATCGAAAGGATTTTGAAACCGGGCCGAATTCTGTCGTCCTCACGACACTGTCGCGGGTTGATTAAACCGCGCTTCAATCCGCTGCGTGTCGTTGTTTCGTGAAAACCGTTTTATGACAGGGGCTGACAGAACCACATGCCCTAATTGCCGGACACTTCGCCGTCGGTTGAGGTAAGAGTGATAGGGCGGCACTCTCTACAGCAGAGAGAGCAAGAGAGAGAGAAGGGCAAAGGACCGAAATGCTGCGAACGCGGATTGTGTGCGTTTGGCAGCTTTAGCCGAGCGCCGTAGAGCTGAGGAACGTCGTCCCGGCTTACGAACACTTCTCGGCGGGTTTATTTGGTCCAACAGGTTGGAACCTGCTGGAAATTCGTCGAGGTACTAAGGGAACGAAAAATCCACGGAAGAGGCGGCCAGTTCGTAGCCGAACACATTCGCTAACATTGCGGGTACCTCGGTTCGCTGAAGATCCCCGATACGTTTTTCCGCTAATAAATTTGACTTGGGGGGGAGACTCTTCGATTGCCGGACACGGCTAAGCCATCGTTCTAGAGTACTCCAACTCGACAACCTGTGCTTGGGAGTTGGCATCTTCGGAGACGCTTTTAGCCCCCGGAGACTTTAATTGTTCGGTTAAAATTTGTCTCTTCTCGACAGAACCTCTGCTCAGTATAAGGAGGATAGTTAAAGTTTTTGACTATGAAAGTCTGCTTCCACCGCGTCTAACGCAAGTTTTTGGAGAAAATACGCCGAGAGAATCTAATTAAAGGATCTAAGTTTGTCATCAGCACCGCTTAGCTGCTAGCGGCACCCGTCGCGACAAAGACAGTTTCCAATCCCTGCACAAATTTGTTTCCAATAAAGTGGCTCATGCAAGTTATCTTCAAGGGCCCGCGGAAATGAAGAGAAAAGAGGCGTAACAAAAAAATCTGGAGGTTTAGCCCCCTCTATTTAAAAATCCTGTAGACGGAAGCTTCATGATCAAAAGATTATTGGAAAAATCTAGAAATAAAACAATCTAGGACATAGGACTGAACCCCTAACAGTTATTCATCATGGACAAGGGAAAAAGAACCTATCTAGCGCTAACGCAGAACCAGAGGTTCACTCTAGAGGGCATGCAAAGACTGGAGGCTCTCCAAAAGAGTAAATTCCTTAAATCGCTGCCTTGTCAATCAATTCACTAAAACAATCAAGGTCAAATAAATATGAATCGCTAAAAAATTTATTTTATTAGTGTTTTAATTCAATTAAAAAAAATGTAATAGGTGATGTGAGTGTAGTGCGCAGGACTTGTGAAAGAGAGTGCCAATAACTGGTGTTTGCAATTAAAAAAGAAAAATAATAACAGCTTTTTCAGGGAAAAGTCGTGTGTTGTCAAAGGGAATTAAGCTCCTTAGTTAAAAAATCTTAAACGCCTAATTATTTTCATTAATATTTCTTTATTTAGGCAATAAAATAATCTCTACATTTATAAAAACTATTTATACTAAAAATAATGCTTTTGTTATCGATACACATAACTTCACCCAAGATTTAAACTATGTTAGGTACACAAAAGATTTCTTGAGAAACGCGATGTGGCAGATGTGTGCTCTAACAAAGTGTCTCTCCTTATTTTCCTACTTGGAAATTTCCGAAAAAATCCACAACATTTTCTTTATTATATGTACTTATGTGTAATTATATGTAGGAGACATTTTATCATTTGCAAATAGGAACATCAACAGTGTCTTTATAATCAATGATAGATATTTATATTTTTATACCCCTTTGTTCCCCATAAAAATTTAATTATTTTTATTAAAAATAAAAAAACTGGTCTGGGCCTTGTCAGCGCTACTTGTTAAATGGCGCAAAATAGGTGGAATTCTACACGGGTAAAGCAGGGTATTGATATAAGTTCCCCTCCACTACAATATTATTCGGCAGTATGTAACGAACACGCCCTTGAGGTTGCAAACGTAGGAAAGCACGAAGATTAGGGTCATGATATAGAGGTCCGCCAGACTCGAGTGTTGCTCTTTCAGCGGGAGGCGCAAGTTCGGCTTCGAGTTTATGCGTATGTAGCCTTAATACAGTAGCGAGATATACATGAGGGTCACTAGCATGCTCCTGGGTTTTAGTCTCGTTATGATACATAAATGGTTTGAGACATGAATAGAAGCGTTCGATGTCATTGATATCAACAATAGCGTACCCATGTGGACCGCCGCAGGATATAATTTCATAATTATGAACGAGTTCTCCATAAAGATAATGGTAATCTGTAGTTCGGCGATTTATCACTTTTTTTATCCGTATTTGCTGTAGCGGTATAGTAGGATGATTAGGAACAGCTGCTAGAACTCTGGTAGCATGAGGATGACGATGATTGTTCCAAGGACCGCTGTCTGTAAAAAAGTGATTTATGACATTTTTTTACACTAAAAAAAAAGTGTTACTCAGAAGATAAGCACTAAGGCCGCGAAATGAAGCCTAAATATTACCTGGATGGATTTCCGGAAAATCAGAAACCAATGGAACTCGTGCAGGACGCTCAGGAATAGCAATCCCAATTGCTATTCTAACACGATTACCATTACCAGCATTATCCATAGCGTCGACATCTGTAAAGAAAAAGAGATTTATGACATTTTTGTACAATAATTGTAAATTTTATATTGCACATAAATAAAAATATTTTTTTAAAAATTTCAAATGTAAATTTAGCATTTAACATTTAGACGTAAAATTCAAGATCAAGATTTATAATAAAAAAAAAGAAATGTGCGTTGATCTTTATTTTTTGTTTCCATACAATATAATATCTCAATCTGGCAACGCGACACTAGATCGAAACATTCATTTTGCAAAAAAATATGATGATTAATGAAAACATTAATAGTAAATCATTTATGGTTTATTAAGAATTTAAAGTTAAAATAAATTTATAATAATAAAGAATAATATTGCATTGATCGAAATTTCTATATATTTATATATTTCAGTCCTAAAAATTAGCCCTAAATGGATAGTTTTGCTTTAAAAAGTTTTGAAATGAAAATTTTAATTGCGAATTGTTTACGGTAACGTGCTACTAATTGGAGAAGAAGAATTTTATATTATTATTTATCAGAGCGAACAGTGTCTCCAGAACGTGGGATTGTTCGGCCCTTACCACTCTCTCTCTCTCTCTAAAAAGATAATTTTTCGTGCAAAAAAAACTTTCCAGCAAATAGTGCAATTATTAATAAAGTAATAATTCTTCTAACACAAAGACTAATATTCTTCCAAACTAGATGAATTATTAACAAAAATAACAAATACAAAAATAGTTATTGCTTTAGAGAAAAAAAATAAATTTTCAACATAATGTTTAAATTTTCAAGCAAAAGATTGAATTTTAAAGTATATACTTTAATTTTTAAACCAAACATTTTCTACCGAAAGCAGAAATTCAAAATTAATAAAAATAATTTTAAATCAAAATAAAAAAAGATGCATTTTAAACCAAAGAAATGAGTTCATAAATTAAAACAAATACAATTTTAAACAAGAAAAATAATTTTTTAACTGAGAAACGTCAATTTTCAAGGAAAAAAAAACTAGAAATTAGTTTTCAACAAAAAACACTTGAATTTTCAAAAAGAAAAATAATTTTCAACCAAAACATATGAATTTGAAAAGAAGAATAATAATTTAATACAAAAAAAAACCAAGATTTAACAGGAAGCGATCAAGTTTCTAGAAATATAAAACCAAATTTCCGCCAAAATAATTCAATTTTTAACGAAAAAACAAATAAATTTTAAACTGAAACAGATAAATTTTTAGTTGAGAAATTTAGTTTCAACCCAAAAACAATCAAATTTAAAAAAAAATAGTTATATTATCAATTAACAGAATTAATTTTTAACGATAGCAGATGATTTCCAAAAAAGAATAATAATTTTCTACCCAAAAAAATAGATATTCAATTGAATAAGATAAATTTAAGAAAAAATATTTAAACAAAATTGTTGATTTCTCAACTTTAAAAATATCGAAAAAAGTCTCAAGCAAATAATTACATTACAACTAAACAAAATAATTTTTCCATGAAAAAGAAAAAAAAACGAATTTTCCGAAAAATAGGTGAATTTTAAACCAGGAACAGTAAAAATAATAATTTAAAAAAACAAAGTTCAAACAAAATTTTTGAATTTTTAACCAAAAAAAAAATATTTTTTCACTAAAAAGATATATTTTCAATAAAATACGAATTATTAGTTAAAATAAAAATGAATTTTCAAGTAAAAATGGCATAGATACATAGTTTTTGAAATAGTTGACACTTAATTTTGTAATTTAAAAAATGAATTTAAAAAACACAAAAAACGTGGATTTTCAACTAAAGAAATGAACTTGTAACCAAAACAAATGAATTTTCCACAAAAAAGACAATTTTTAAAGAAAAACATTTTTTCAACCATATTTTTGAATTTCAACTTTAGAAACGAATTTAAGCTAAAAAAAGTATTTTAACCGAAAATCCCTCATAAAGAATAATTATTGGTATGTATTTCGAAGTAAAAAATATTAATTTTTGACAAAAAATAAAACAATCGAATTCAAAACAATATATTGAAAATTCCTGCCAAAAAAATAAATTTACAAAAAAAAAGACAAATTACAGTTAAAAAATAATTATGACCCCAAACAAAATTTGCAGCAAAATATTAAAAATTTTGAGCAAAAAATTGAATTTGCAAAAGAATAAATTAATTTGTAAGTAAATACATTTTTACCGAAAACAAAAGTTATAACATTTGAAAATCAATTTGAAAACAACAGAAAACGAATTACTAACAAAGGAGATAAATTTAAAAAAAATGGTTAGATTATTAGTTTAAATAATAAATTTGCATCAACAAATTTTTTTTAGCAAAATTTTTTAATTTCCAACAATTTCTAAGCAAAAAAACAGAGGCAAATAAATTTTGAACAAATTAGTTCTTTAAAAAACGAAAAAATATATGAATTTTTAACTAGAAAAGATAAATTTCAAGAAAAAGTGATACAGTTAAATTTTTAGCATAAAAAATGTCGTTTTTTTAACCAAAAAACAATCGAATGTTCAGCAAGACAGTCAAATTATCAACCAAAAATGAATTTTTAACCAAAATAGATGAATTTTCAAGCAAGTAGAATAATTTTCTACTAAAAATATGAGTTTTCAACAACAGTTTAGTTTTAAATATAAAAAATCAATATTGAACAAAAAAAGAATTGAATTTACTAGAGAATATTTTAATCTTTAAATAAAGGAGCAAATGCACAAGAAAAAACAATAATATTACATCAAAAAGATAAATTTTCAACCTTATATTGGGAGTTACAATTAAAAAAGATAAATTTTTAACAAAAATTTTATTCTTACATTTTTAGTAACAAAAATAATAATAAAAGAAGTTTTAACTAAATATTTATATTTCAGCCAAACCAGTTAATTTCCAAACGAAGCAAAGAATTTTAAAATAAATAATTTGCTACTAAAAAGACGATGTTTTAATTAAAAAAATTATATTTTACAAAAAAAAATTAATTTTCAAATTTGTAATAAAAAAATCGTTTCTTCGATAAAATACTTAAATTATCAACCATGAATACTATAGTAACATTTTCAGTAAAAAAGAATAAATGAAAAAAAACTAATTTCTAAAAAATACATGAATTTTCAACTAGAAAGTTGAATTTGTCAAATAATGAAGGTAATTTTTTTACCAGCATTGGTATACTTTAATTTTTAGGTCAAAAAAATAATTTCAAAAAAAAAACGTAAGTCAAGAAAATATTTAAATTTTTAACAAAAACGTAAAGAAATTTTACGAAAAATATTCATTTTCACACAAGAAGAAAAAGTTTCTACCAAGAAGAAGAATTTTCATATAAAAAAAACTTTTTAACTCAAATTTATAGTTTATTTTTAAGTACTTAAGTAATATATTTTTTTACAGTAAAATTGATTTATAAACTTGACAATTTTACAATTTTATTGGAAATTACTTTCGCGTTTGCTTGAAAATTTATCGTTTTTAGTTAAATTTTAATTTCTTTGCTTAAAATATTTTCCTTTTTTTGTGGAAAATTTTTCTTGTGTGGAAATTTTTTTTGGGTAGAAATTCATTATATTTTTGTTGGAAAAAAATTAACTATTCGATTTTTGTTTAAAAAAGTATCTTTTAGAGTTGAAAAATTCAACTTATCTCGTTGAAAATTTATGTAAGTTTTGGAAATTCGTGTTTTTCGGTAAAATAATCTTCATCTTGCTTGAAAGTGGTTCCATATTTACTAATATTAATTAAAGAAGGTAAATATAAGTAGAAATGTTTTATTTAATTTATATCTGTGGTCTATAATAATTTATTTATTTAATAAAATCATTTCAAACTTTGTATGTACTCTTGATACAAAAAATGTGTTATTCGCAAATTTTAAATTGTTTAGTCTTTAATTATAAGGAAATAAATATTTTTACGCATATTTTTACAAAATTACTATTTATTTAATAGACAATTAATATTGATAAAAAATTTCATAAAATATAGCATTTTCTATTTCTACTTAAATATAAACTAAATTAAGATAACCCAACTCAAAAGTCAAAACATTTTTGTTTGACTTT
>JAAAKG020143923.1:0-11253 GCA_010014905.2 Druon quercuslanigerum
ATAATCAATTACCGTTCCCCTTTCTCCTCCTGACCGTGTATATTCTCCTTCTTCATCTCCCTCTATATTTCCGTTTAGGATAAACCATACCAACTCCTCCAAGCTCTTTCACAACTTCTTTCCCTGCCCATTCAGTACTTTATATTTTGATTTTCTTCCTTACTCTTCTCCTCATTCCTTTCCTCCTCTATCTCCTGTTCTCGTATCTCGTGTTCTTTCCATTTTAAATCATTAAATCTGGAGTTCTGAATCAATAATTCATTATCAATTCAATATTGTCTGCCACAACTGCCTCGACGACCACCTGTCTTTGGCACATATTGGCTTGCTACAAAAAAACCAGACATTTGTTAACTTTTTACATTCTCATCGAAGAAGATATGACATTTGTGTAAAAATTTAGCCCCCCCCCCCCAGTTTTTTCAAATGTCAACGTTTTGAAACCCCATGAATAAAAAATAGGTTTCGACGAATGTGTCTGTCTGTATGTCTGCATGTCTGTATGTCTGTCTGTTTTCACGGTAACTTTTGAAAAAATTAATCTATTAGATTGCGCTTTGGTACAGTCTTTTAGTGTCCGAAACTAAAGGTCGAGTTTGTTAGCCAGCTGTTTTGGATAAAATTTCAAAAAGTGAGCACATTTGGTACATTTTTGAGAGATTGATATTGATATTGATAGTGATATTGATAATATCTAAAATTTATCCTTAAGACTTTTTTTAGAAAACGAAAAATTACCAGAGTTCTAGTATTTACAAAATTCGAAAAAACACACGAAAGTGAAGATTTTAAGCCAAACAACACACGATATGAAAAAAGTCAAGAAAGGAAAAATGTTGCTTTGTATATGCCCCACAAGATTATTATAAAAACTTTTTGAATTTCCGTCAAAAAATCAAAAATTAAAATTTTGACGGTATAAAAAATAATGGAAAACCCAAAAATTAGACTTTTTCGGCCAAACTATTTAAAATATGGTAATAGATGATTTGAAAAAATTATGCATTTGAAAAAGATCTACAAATTTGTAATCAACCACTTATTCATAGGATGCGTAGTTTTCACTTTAATTGTGAAAAACATCATTAACAGTAAAAAAAAAGCTGCCCGATGCGTGGGCGCATTTTCATTACAACTTTTGTCTTTTAATTTTGTTTCCGTTTCGTGTGAGGGGTTTTCAAACATTGACTTTTTGTATGTTTTAATGTTATCTTTTACAAATAAAACCATAAATAGAACTATCAAAAAATTATTCGTGACAAATTAATTCATATTTACATTCCATCGGAGAATGTCAATAAAATTTACTCTTTCTAATCTTTCTCAAATCTCCACGTTTTGAGACCCCCTGAATCCGAAAAACAAGTTTTTACGGAAGTGTCTGTCTATATGTATGTGCATATGCATGTATATCTGTGTACACGATACGTAAAAAAAATTAATCTGTTAAAGTGACCTTTGGTACACTCTTTTATTGTTCTAAACTAAAGATCAGGTTTATTAGCCAGCCATTTTGGATACAAATTCAAAAGTAAGCGCATTTTGAATACTTGTGGAGAGTATTCAAAAAGACAAACAATTCATCCTATTGACATTTCTTTACAAAACCAAAAATTTCTACAGTTATAGCATTTTCAACCTAATATTTGATAAATCTGGTCGGCGATATGCAAGCTCTGCCCATATAAGTCAGTTAAAGATAAGGACGTCATCAACGAATCCACAAACAAGGGCCAGCAGATCGAAACATAGCAGCACGCCTTGATGGCGAGTCGTAACAGCGTGGCCAAATGTTAGAAATAATTACTCGAGGTGTTTTTCAAACTGTAAAATCTTATACAGGGTGTCTAAAAAGTCCCGGGACATTTGGATATTTCCTCAGATAAAATATTTTTTTTAAAAGTTAAGGTAATTACTAAAGTAAATTTCAACGAGGAATTAATTGGTGACCTTCATTTTGACCTTGAAGTTTGATTTTAAAGTTGAAGCTGGTTTATTCAAGGTTTTTTTCAAGCAGTTTACGTTTACGTTTAGCTTTATCGTGATTAGCGTGAGTCCCCTTGCCTCTCACGTTTCGGGGTGCTTGATTCGCGTGAGTCCCCTTGCCTCTCACATTTCGGGGTGCTCGATTAGCGTGAGTCCCCTTGCCTCTCACGCTTCAATGAAGATGTTCGAACTGACAACATTGAGCTTCTTGACAAAAAGCTATGTGATTGTAAAAATGAGTTACAGCATTACGAATCATCTCCCTATCAATCAAAGTAGCCTGTTGCAGAATCCGATTCTGCAATTCGTCTAAGCTTTGGGGTTGCGTATACAGTCCTTTCATTTGTTGATATTGAGACAGGATTTAAACCTTCTCCATTACGAAAAGTGCGATTAAAAAGCAAACGAATTTGATCATAAGATCGAACTCGACCTCCCCAACCACGCGTGATTAATACAGATACCCTCTCTCGTTCCGAAAGTTTAGCTTGCGCCATAATAATCTTTTAGCGAAAGATAGTAAGTATGTCCTCGCAAGACGTAAATTCAGTTTCGATTCGTAATACTCGTATGGAAAAACGGTATAGGACATATGGTATCGCCTTAGGTATTAACTTAGTTATCGAAAAATGGTGTAGGGCTGTATAACACTTTGGGGAGGAATAGAACTCTCACCAGAACAGCTGGAACTTTTAATAAAAAATTTCCTTATGATTTTACAATATTCAAATATTCAATACGCTGGAACCAAGATCATTACAGAGCTCACCAATGAATTTCTCATTGAAAGTTACTTCAGAAATTGCACTGATCTCTTGGAAAACTTTGTTAATTTCAAAAAAGCTCAAACAGACCTTCAACGTTACAATGTACCTATGATATGGGCACGTACCTAAACGTAGAATTTTCCGCTCTATCGATTGCAGATGTAAAAAAAGGGGGGTTTCCACTTAAAAAAAGAAAGTTGACCTTCAAAAAGCCATGAAGGTCAACTTCAAGGTCAAAATGAAGTTCACCATTAAATTCCTCGTTGAAATTTACTTCAGGAATTACACTGACCTTTTGGAAAACTTTGTTTATTTCAAATAACCTCTAACTGACCTTGAACGTTACACTTGACCTATGATTTTGGTACGTATCTAAACGTAGAATTTTCCCCTCTATCGATTGCAGATGTAAAAAGGGGGTTTCTCTTTAAAAAAACAAATTTGACTTACAAAAAGCCATGAAGGTCAACTTCAAGGTCAAAATTAAGGTCACAATTGAATTCTTCGTTGAAATTGACTTCAGGAATGACCTTCACTTTTTTAAAGAATATTTTACCTAAGGAAATATCAAACCGTCCCGACACTTTTTAGACACCCTGTATAACTCAAGAGTGGCCTGGAGTCCCTGTATGTAGACAATGGGTATGCATGCACATAGAGCGTTAAGTCGTGCGTTTGTATGAAGTCTAGCTACGGCTAGTTATTCTTTTTTGTATTAATATCGGTAATTTTTCTTTTACTGTTTATGCTAGTTCAGCTCGCCTCCTTGTATTTACATGTTTATAAACATATTTTTCTAACAAATGTTCTTTAAAGATATATTTACAAGATATGTGCAGCGTATTAATTTAATTTTATAGCATTTTTATGTTGTAAATAATAAACGGTTTCCTATTGTATATATAACTGAAATGCAGACAGCAATTCAGACAGTCTTTATTGTTATAAGGCTGCGAGAGAACTGAATATGCGTCGGACCTGGGCACTACACTAGGGCCCACGTATGCTAGAGACACGTACAGCCCAAATAGTGGACATGTGGGGTAAGGTTAGATCGCTCGTAACACCCCTCACGCTAATAACCACAAGCTCTATCGGCTAGCTGTAAATTATAGTCTGCCGCTGAGACACGCTGCTCAGTGGTGGTCATTTTTTGCCTTTATCATTGATGATCAAGTTGTTGTTATCTACTAGTTGTATTATTATGCCTGGGCCTTTCGAGCTGGGATACAATTGGTTTGACATGTTGTAATCTTTTTATTTAACCAGGTTTCCAATTTGATAAATCGAATGGGCTCGCGTTACATTTTCATCCAATCCTCATTTATACTTCTCTCGTTCTAGATGGACCCTCTCCTTAGCCTTTTATATGTATTTCTCATGTTTGGCTTTCCACTTCCGTCGTGGGTTGCTGTAGGTCATCTCGAAGAGTGAAAGTCCCGTCGTCTCGTTTCTGGTTGTGCTTATCGCGAAATTTATGATCTTGATGTTTTCATCCCACTCGTTAATATTTTCTGTCATTGAAATCTTAATCATATTTTTTAATTTTGATTGCATTCGCTCTATATTTTCCTTTGCCTGAGGTTGGAAGGCAGTAGTTTTAATTGTGACCAATTCTTCAAACTGCTGCACCAGTTCCGACAAGAAATACTGTCCTTAATCAGTCAGAATGGCCTGTAATGCCACAAATACGCGAATGTAATATTCCATCATCTTGTTTAGGATGCTTTCAGAAGTTTTATTTTTCATACGTAGTAGTAAATTGTATCGCGTGAATCTATCCTGGATACTCCAAAAATACTTATTTCCGTCCCTTGTCACTGACAACGGGCCGAATATGTCCTTTGCCAATTTCTCTTGCGGATTTCGGGCAATATTGGGGACAATGCCTGTGGCCTGGTTTTTTATCATAACTGTCTTTTATAGTTTGCAGATAGGGCATCATTCGACGTAACTTATAATTTCTTCGTCCATTCCTGTCTATTCTGCTTTTTATTTTGCTTTTCTAAAGGTATATTTTCCTAGGAAGTGATCACAATGAACGTCTCTCATGACTTTTTCCTTTTCTTGTTTCGTTCGTTAGCGAGTTTTATTAAAACACAAGTAAAAACTGAAGTCTGCGTTGTAGTTGGACAAATAATTGATCATTTCTATTTTTCTTCTCTTTCGATAGGTGTGAACATAGGTTCTTCAAAGCGTAGTCGTATTATAGTTAATTTCTTGTTCTTGAAATCGTCGATTATCCAACCTAGGTGTCTTAGACATTCCTTCTTATTGTAATTTGGCATATTATCCCTTTCAATTCTTTTTCACAATTTTCCGGCGACATTCCAATTAAATGTGACCCTTTCATTTTTCACCGGGTTTATTTTCCACTCTAAGTAATTATCAAAAAGATTGGAATCCTGCTCATTGAGTTTAAGGATTTCTGATTCATCCTCAGTTGATTCTTTAGTTGATTCCTCAGAGGGCATAAGACTACTTTCATCTGTAGCTTGCTGTCGATTATCTCATTACCAGCGATTTTACGTCTAGGTTTATTGTGCTTAGAAGTATTGAACTCCGTATGAAGGGCGTGTCAAGTATTTTTACGTTGGGTTATTTGTCCTCTTATATGATAACTACAGTGGTATAGTTTTCTTCTGCCTTGTTGAATGTTCTTCATATAAACAATCATGAGTGGCCGTTGTGTGATATTATTAAACCCAATACAAAGTGAGATGCGTCTGTGGTGAGAACAAAATTTTCCTTAAACTTCGGGAATCGTAGTACTGGTGCTACACGTAGACTGTTCTTCAGTTGTTTGAAACTTTCAGTGCGTTTGGGTTTCCAGTATAATATAGTCTCTTTTTGGGTTAGCCTAATCAGAGGTCTTGCTATACTAGAGAAGTTTTTTATATATTTTTGATAGTGTCCTGTCAAACCCAAGATAGAATGAATTTCCTTCACTGTGGTAGGGGCTTTAAAATTATTTACCGCTCGAGTTTTTTATGGATTAGGTTTCACTCAATCCATGGTAAGCGGATGACCTAAAGACTCAAGTTCCGGCCGTACATACTCGCATTTAGTCGGTCCTAATTTTTCTCCTGATCCCATTATCCTTTCAAACAAAATCTTGGTTGTGCTCCTCTAGGGATTTTCCTTTAATTACTATGCTGTTTATGTATACAAAGCATTCTCTGCCAATTAAACATCCGAGGGCGTTGTCCATCATTCGTTGGAATGTGACACCTGAATTTTTTAGGCCAAAGGGCACACGATTGTATTCATAGTGGCTTTGAGATGTTGAAATGCAGTATATTAATTGGAGGCCTCGTTTATTGGAATTTGGTGGAAATCTGCACTCATATCAAAAGCGAAGTAAAACTTCGCTTCTACTAATTCGTGGAAAATATGATTGATAACAGGTAACGGATACGCAACTTATTCTGGATCATTACTTATGTATTTGTAATCTATCACCACTCTTAGTTTTTTTCCTTTTTTGTGTACTACTTAAAGTGGAGAGTTAAACGTATATTTAGAATGTCTAATGTTTACTTTATCTAAAAGTTCCTGCGTGTGCTCTAAGGTAAATTGTTTGTGGGTGTTTGGTAACTTATTTGATCTCAGACTCACTAGCTTTCCTAAATTCAGCGTAATTTCATGTTTTATCAGTTGTGTACATTGTAATAAGTTTCCGGCTAGTGTGGAGACCTCAGTATATGTATGTAGTCAGTCAGCCAAGGAGGGTGGCTCTGACTTCATCCGTAGAACTAGTGTCAGACATAGGTTCTCTTGTGGGGGTAGACATCTCGTTGACCGACGCGGAGTCGATACCTCGGTAGTCCTCTGAAATGCTTGCGCGATAAATTTCTGGAATGCTAGAGTAATATGTATGTATTTATCGTCGTTTGTTTCGATATCGGGTGTGTGATCGCGTACGCGTATAATTTTTTTACTTTGGACTTAGTTCTGTATACTCTGGCTTAATGCAATCGCTCTACTGCAAGTAAACATGAACTTTTGATTCGGTTTTTTTTTATTATAGGTGGTAGTACCATAGAGATAATACAGATAGAGGCGACAAGCCATAGGCCGCACTGTAAACGAGACCGTCCGAGGAGACTGTCGGGTTTTTCTGATTCTCTTTACGAAGCGTGGGGAGCATGGTGGGGAGAGGCATAAGAGCATAGAGATAACTCTATGCATAAGAGTGAGGTGGCTGTCGGGTCTTCTGATTCTCTTTCTCTCTCTACGCCGGGACGATTCCTAAGCGGGCTTGTCGCCTCTATCTGTATTAACTCTATGGGTAGTACTCGCCTTACCGGTTCTATCTTGACTAGGCCGAACCTTTTCCCTGCCGACTCTGTCGCGATAGGCTGTCCCTTACAAAGAGGGGTGAGAAGGACTTATGCTTATAACGTCACCTTAGTTTATAAACTTTAAATTTTTAAATTTAAAAATAAACGCTTACAGCTGTGCTCCTTGATTTTGAAAATTCGAGTGGATGACCGTAGACTTCCTTCTCTTCTTATCTGGAATCGGGTGTTCGAGGAGCTGACGTTTCAGTTCCCTTACTGATGTTATTCCACGTTGCTATGCTGCATTGCTATGTTGCGTTATCCCTTTATAGATAGTCGTTTACCTCTTTCGCCTGTTTGCGGGTCTCGTTAAAATGGGTCAATGTCAGAAAAACAATAGTTTTACGCAGTATAGTCGATATTTCAGTCAACAGCTAGTTATAACTATAGTTTTTATACTTTTCTGGGTTAACGGAACGCCCGTAAGTAGAACCGAAGTTTGTTGATCTTTTCAATTTTCGTAGAAATTATCTTATTCCCGTAGAATGCAAGGATTCGAAAAGTTGATCCTAGCAGAATCGCCAAAATGTAACGTAATAAATAACGCACGTTTATTATTGTATCTTGTCTTTATGGCTCTTAGGCCGAAAGAAAACTGAATATACTTCAGGTCTGGACGCTACACTTTGGCCCACGTATGCTAGAGGCACGTACAGCTCAAGTAGCGGGGATGTGGGGGTAAGATTAGATTAGCTCGTAATAGTGTTACTTAACATATTAAAATTACTTAAGGTGTGAACTTCAAATTTGTGTAAAAAATTGAAATTTTGACACATATTTTTTTGAAATTTTATTAAAGCATTTACATGTTGCATCTTAAAGCAGCAGATGCTAACAAAGTATACCTGCAATCCATTTTCTGTTTTAAAAAAATCGTTAATTGCGAGCTATAAAGATGGACATAGTTGTGATTTGACGTAGTTTAATATTCAATGTATTTCTTGAAAAATCGTTGTGGCATTAAAGGATTTGAATTAACTTACGTGAAATACGAAATTATTTTGATGTGAAAAGTGTTAAAAATTATGAAGTGGATAAATACCAATTCACAAAGAGTATACTTAGTGGGAGATAGTTGATGTTTAAAAATTTACAATGTTTTTTTTTAGAATTTCTTCCAAAATCTTTTGAATACTTGAGAAAAAATTTCTTTAAAATTTTTAGTGGGAATGCAGATAAAAGCAACGGCTAATATAGCTTATTATTTTCGAAATATACGTAAAAGACTGCATTAGACGTTTTAACGTTGCAGTTTTTAACTGAAAGTTCTGTAAATGGCTATTCGTCTTTTTTTTGGAATCAAATGAGTGGTTTTAGTTAAAAATTATCAGAACTCCAAGGGCAAGTCACAGTTAATTTGGTTTTATATTAATTTTTACTTTCATATTTATTTATCTACGATATATCTAAAGAACTATGCTGGCCCGGAACACTGCGGAGTCAACGAAAGAGAGGGACAACTAGACTCGAAATCTAGCAGCTAGTGCCAACCAGCAACCCACCGGCAAACAAACACGGTCATTAGTTCAGTGGTTTACTGCGCAATGAGGGCGACAAGCGTATGAGATTCACGCTAATTTCGAAAAGGACTCATGACCGAACCAGTTAGAATCGCGCTACAGGCATCAACTCCGATACTATGAGAGACATCTAACGGATGCCTATCTTAAATAAGCGTAGCGCAGGTGGTAACTTGAGGGCCCTGAGGGAAGCGGTCGATTCGTCCCATGAGCGCGTGCCAGAATTACAAGTAGTCCGTCGGTATTCCTACGCCGTAGGAGAGGGAAGCGAATGGGTACGTCACCCGAGAAAAGTAAGGCGCGAGGCCCCGTCTTGCCTGTTAAGCCTTGCCTGAGAGAACATTTTTTCTGTCAGAATGTGATACTGCACTTCACCTTTGCTTCCCTATAATATAAATTAGAATTGGATGTAAGTATAATAAGCAGCTTTTCTTCCCGAAGTTTTGAGTTGTTGAGTGCTGGTTTTCGGTTGGGGCATCAATGACCGCCAAACGTAGTTTATGTAAAATTTTTTTTCCGCAGTGAGCAGACGATCACTTCGTGAAATTTAAAGATAGCATCATGTTCAAATTCAGTATTCTTGGTTATATAATGTCCCACAATCAGCAAGAAAATGCAGTTAGCTGTCATGCCCAAAAATTTTCTAGTTTTTCGCCACCATTGAAGAGGCAGTTCTGTTTTATTTGTTTTAACCTAGTCCAGAGGGCGGAATACTCATACCAGAATGTTTGTTTAAAAGAAAAATTTAATCAATTCCTATAATAATTCGCTACTATTTATTTAGTAAATTTTTATTCAGTAAAATGAGCAGTTTATTTGCAATAAAACATGGAGTTTCTTGCTGTAGATAGAGCAGCTTTTGTTGTTGCGCAGAGTAGAACATTTACTTATAGATATAGTGGCTGTTACGCCATTTCGAATGCTGACTTTCCTGAAGCTAAATTAATAACACCAAGTGCATTGAACGTTTCGATTAGTATACAGAATAAAATAGTTGGTTGTAGACAGAACGGCTTTAGAATTTCTTATGCACTAAATGATAGTTCAGTAAAAAGAAGAATAGATGCCTAACAACATGTGAACATGAATTAAATTAAAATTGTTTACCTTTCACAGTAACTATTTTGTTTCAAACAAAGATAAAGTTAATTTTGATATGTGAAATATAAATAAAGCAATTAAATTTGTACTCTCTATGTGAAATCCAGTGAAAAGTAATGAAAAGAATCATTTGTCATAGCAACTCTGACATAACCTCTTAAATTATTGATTGGAAATTGGTTCGAATTAGAATATTTTAATTCGTTTTTTTGATTTGTTAAAAACTCGTTTGTCACATATATTTGATGACATGAAAATGACAATTCCATAAGCACCAGTTGAAGATAGCCATGAAATACGCTATTTAAAATGTAACAATGTGCCGGCTTCATGTGGTCCTTATGCAGTTGTCATTCTCATGTCTTAACTTACATCACAGCTTAATGATGAACACACCAGAAAACAGAGAGATTCTAGACGAGCAGTTGAATGGTATTCTCGTTAGGACCTATCTAGAAATGCTAGATAGAACCCGACTTAAACAACGTTACCGAACTACTCTGACCCTCCCTAATTTCCCCGATCAGTACCCGATCAGAAATAGGTAAAACTATCCGGGGCCCTTCCAAACCCCGATCACAATTTCTACATGGGGTGTTGTGTGTATCGGTAATCAAGTCTCTTCTACCTCGCCTATATTTATATACACAGGCTTTTTTATTTATAATTAATTGGGCTAAACTTCTTTATACCTTACTTGCATATTATTCTTCATACCATTATTAACCCATTAGTGATCAGATTTCGATGGGTGCAAAGAAGACTATACCATCATTTAGAGCATACAAAGAATAGACGAAGAACTCTAAATGTGGATAGAATAGACGTGACTCAATAAGAGTGTAATAGTCATATAGACGTAGCAACAGATTTCTGAATTAGAAAGACGTATCGCCAATTTTTAGCATTAAAAAGACGTTGAAATTTTTATAATAAGAAGACGCGTCGATTGGTATATGTGGTCCCGTGTCGAAGAAAGACGGAGGTCTAAGTTTCAGAAATAAATACAGATACTAAGATTAAAACATTTTAAAAGGAGATTCTATTTCAACAGAATATTTTTCGCAGAAAACTAACTATTAACAGTTACCAAGTAACAACTGAAATTAATATATTACTCATAATTATAGGTTATAAGGTACCTCAAACATGAATATCTTATCTCCGATAAAGGTGACATATTCTAACACTAAAGTTTTACAAAAGTTGATTACAATCAAGTTTAAGTATTTAAAAAGACATTTAAATTTTTTTAATCGCTATTGGGATTATATGTTATGCTCATATTATCTATGTCTGTTCTAAAATTAGGATTATTAGTATTTTTGACCCAGCGTCCGTTGACACACGCTACGAACACACACCGTTAATAAGCCACGAAGCCACAAAATGGGATACGCCACGGAGTCACACAAAGGAAATACGCCACGGAAGCAGTGATCCCATATTTGAAACAAGTTACCTTCGCACACAATCAAAGCTCGTGTAAAGTGGTTGCGAAGAGGTGGTAACGTAGCACACGACTGTAATTGCGCG
>JAAAKG020143924.1:0-11253 GCA_010014905.2 Druon quercuslanigerum
GCGGGTACTCGTGTCCCCTGACCTCGAGAAATGATTTTACATGATGATTTTTCCAGATTTAGTGCTGGCACATTAATCGGCCTGGCACGGAAGTCAGATTTGTTACCGGAAGTTCCTATGCCAGCTTCACCCCCGTGGCTGGAACTAGAAAGTTATATTCAGTGCCGGATTAATAAGAATGAGTTCCTAGGCCATGCCTTTGTAAGCCCTTTTCCATATATTTTTCAAGAGCAATTGCTGTTATGAAATTATTGTCTAGTAAATAATAGATCAATTTAATTAGTTCACTAATATGTACATATATTTAATCAACAATAAATACAATCATACATTACATATGTTACATACTGTTTAAAACATTTTTTGTTCACTGAACCTGAAATATCTCAGATGTATCCTGCTTAAACCTAACATTCCATTTTCAAAAACTAAAATTTTAAACAAAATGTTTATTTGCTTATAAAAACTTCAAAAAAAAAAGTTTCTAGAATTTTTAAATAGCTGAATTGTAAGCTTAGCTTTGCCGAAAATTATGACCATTAAACATTATTTCATACTTCCTATAAATTTAGAGTAAGACACACATTAAGAATGGAACGGTGGATCTAAAGCAGGTAAAAAATATTAAGAATAAGCAAACCAGATTTGTTCGATCTTCTCTTAACTAAAATCTTCCTGATTTTATCATTATTGGTTCTGTTCTTGAGTTATACTTTACTGACTATTTAATATAATTCAATCAGGAAGTGAAACTTAGAACGATACAAAATTCTTTTTAAATGTATTTGTTCACAAAATTGAAGAAGTATATGAAATACATATATATCTCGCTTAGACCTATTGTTCTCCATTTCGAAATGCAAAACAGAATATTTAAAGGCCCTTCAGAAAAACACCTATTATAATTTGAAGAGAAACTAAATTGTAAACTTATCGTCCTCCCCAAAAACTGAAACTTAAAAGAGATTATTTAATTTTTTATAAGCACTTCGAAAAAAAGCCCCTTAGAACTTTTAAGGAACTGAATTGTAAGTCGTTCATACTATCTATACATTTATACTTAAGAAAGGAATTAAAAAAGAAACGGTTGGTCTACACTAGGTATACCAATATTTAGACAAGGTAATTTAGATTTGTTCAACATTCTTTAAAATTTGATTTTCCACTAGAAAAATCTCGTTACACCTGCTATTTAAAACTAGTTTCAAAAATCTTATTCACAGATTCAAAAATATAAGAGTATTATATATATTACCTGCTTCATTCACCGTTCCATTTTCGAAAAGTCAAAGCTTACGAATTTAATATTTGCGTGTTCCGAAATTATCACATATTTTTCTTTTTTTGAGATTCTTAAAGTTAATCAAAAATTAACAAAACCAAAAAATTAAGTATTACAAAAATGAAAATAGTTTTTTCTGTGCAGTAAGTACCCAGCTGTAAATTCCTGTACAAGAAACTCAAAGGACCCTGGACACGTACCTGCACATGTAATCTTGACGGTTCCTGTGCCGGAATTTCGCAAAGGAAACTGTAAATGATAAAGGAACCTATAAAGGAACCTGTATGCAAGCTAACATTTGAATGATTATGTACAGGTTCCCGGTAAGAAGCGTTGCATTAAAAGGTATTAAAATTTTTGAATTCCTAAGAATATCTTAGCGTAATCATTGGTGTCAGAACGCGGATAATTCTGGCATGGGCAGTAGTGATTCCTGTGTATTTTTAAATTGACACAAGGCGTTACATAAACTAAAAATATAAAGAAATGACTACCGCGCATGCCAGGGAGCTTAATTTGAAGCACATTTTATTTATTTGAAAGGCATGCGCCAATTGTCCGACTCCAGCTTTACTGGCATTTTTTCGGATCATACCAGTTCCACACGAAAGGAGATATCTAGCTAAAAGTTTGTAATATTTAGATGAACTGTACTGCTTATCTCGTATCGTTTATACATGTACGCTGCATTTTTACCTCAAATAAAAATGTGATCATTACGAAAAAGATATTTGTTTTCGTTTTTTTCAAGTTTTAATATGTTTTTTTTAAAGACTCAATTTACTTGTATAATTTTTTTTTTACGAGGGCTGGCGAAAAATGTTCTTATAACACACCGAGAATGGTTCGCACTTCTCGGTAGTGTGGAGATATTGATAGCATCACTACAGCGATCTTAGTATGTATATAAATATACTTGTATAATATTGGCCACACTATGCGTGTGACGCCCATGACGTGTACGCGATATTATAAATTATGACCAATTAGGGTCGCAAAAAAACTACAAGGAAGAAATGACCAAAAAACATAAGACGCTTGTCATTTTTTTCCTATCATATATTTTCGTAAAGGGACTATGTTTTAAAAAGCTTTTTGCCTCATTATTATTCGAAAAACAGTAAATAAAAGTAGCGAAATTTGCTAAATTAATAGGGATTAAAATTTTTCTATTTCTTGGTTGGTTTGTGGTGTTCAGAAAAATATTTTCGGCGCTAGGTACAGAAAGAGATTCAATTTAAGAGATAACATCAACAGCTGTGGAAATTCAAAACGATGCAAGCCTTCTTACAAGGATTTTTTTTACAATTTTTTTTACAAAGTGATTTGAGGTATGGGTTTATGCATAGAAACTTGTTCTGAATCCTATACGTGAACCTGCACATGAACTAATCTGCGAGAGTTCGCTAGTGGCTTGGCTCTCTCGATAGTAACTTCTGGATTCAAGAGAATAAAAGGAAAGTGCGTATATACAGGAACCCGCGACTAAATTTACTTTGCAAAGGAGCCTGTACAAGAATCTATACTCGATCATTCAAAGCTTAATTCCTTTGTCGATAAAGTATCCATTGCAGGATCATGTACAGATTCCTTCGCCAAATTCCAGCACAAGAACCGACCAGATTGCCTGTACAGATTCGTGTCCAGGATCCTCTGAGGTCTCTTCACAGGATTTTTCAGCTAGATATATCCTTTTTTATTCACAATTTAAATCTTTTCTTGTGTCAATAATGTTTAGAAACATTTATAAATAAATTTTATGATGAATTACAATAATTACAAGAATATTCTTAGGGGTCATCCGTGGGATAACCCGGGATATAAACGGCATGAAAGGGGATAGCCTGAGATATCTCATCGTTATCTGCCGTACGGAAAGAAATGTTTTTTAATATAAATTTTTGTGAATTTTCACGATGTATACGGCTGTTTTCATGAGAAGAGAACATTTTTGACGCATTTTGCCAATCATTAAATCCTGAAGATAGAGTTGACGATTCAATTTTACCAGATAACTTACAAGGTACACATATAACTGATCCTAGCGATTGAGAGTACAATAGCCATTCTCGCTGTCTTATGACCCCATTCGAAAGTTTCGTAAAAAAAAGTGATTTTGAACAATACCGCGAGCGAAGAGCATAATTACGTTTTGAGACGGAAAAATCTAAATTGTCCACGTCCACCTGAGGTAGATTGTTTAAAATGAAGTCTGTCACTTGCGGCGTCAGCAATCGTGGCCAATTTGAGAAATCCCGACAATCGAATTTACAAAGCTCGTTAGTTTGAGATTTTGAGTCCACAGTAGTTTCACCTAATAAAAAATTCTGATTTAGATGGACTGTGTAATTAATGGTTCATAATTAAGACGTTTTCTAAACGAAAAAAAATGTTTTTAGGATGAAGTATTGTCTGTAAATAAATAAAGAAATATTTTGATGTAACATCAAACGTTTTCTCAATACTTTTTTAATCATACAAATATTAGAACTCCCAAAATTCCAACTTTTTTAATACTATAAAGAATACAACATAACTCTATCAAATAACTATTTATTTGCTCAAAGTTTTTAATTTAAAGATATTTTTTAATTTTAAAGGATTTAAAAAAATATTAGGACAAATTCGAGTCTTTTTAAAAATGGTTTATGACTTTTATAAGTTTCGAAAAAATCAAGAAATATTTGATAAATTCTCGGTAAATATTAATGTAAAATTTTTAAAGAAAATTTTCTAAAGTATATTTTTTAAACCTTTAAGAATCATCATTTCTAAAAATCTTCTAACTTTTAACATTCTTTTTGTTTCTCTTTAATTCTACTCAATATTTCTTGAATTTACTTTTTTTTTTAACTTTGAAACATTTTCTTAATCTTACCGATTTAAACAATTTTGCTTTAAAATCTTCAACACTATTTTTTGACCTTTTAGGAAATCGTTTGATAGGTTTAAAAACCTTTTTTAAAATCATTTTAAATGTTCATACGAATATTAAGATACTTATTTTTGTATACTCTTGTCAGACCTTCTAATGCTTCTAATCTAATAAAATAATCTTTTAAACTCTTTCAGATAAAAAAGTGGTTTCATTTTCGTGAAACTCTAAAAAATTCTTACAAAATCTTTACAGGTTTTAATTATTTTTGAATGGTTTCAAAATTTCTAAATATCTCTCAAACTTACTCAAATTTGAAAGTAAATTTTTTAAACCAACATAACTTTTAAAAAATGATGTTCCTTAATTTTTCTAAAATGATGTTATATGGCAAAATTACAATATTTTTCTTCAAAATCTTTTAAATACTTTTTAAAAATGTTAGGAATTAATTAAAAAGGTTTTGTGATCTTTTTCAATTTTCTCTTAGAATTCATTAAAAAAAAATCATTAAAAATTTTCCCATGATTTTTTTTCTTTCTTTTGTCACCCTGCAAAATTAAGTTGAAATAAAAAATCTTTACACCATTTTCAAAATCCTCAAAACTTAAAATTAATATTTTATAACAAACCTAAACCTTTTAAAATTTTCCCAGAAATCGTGAAAACAATGTAACTGAAAAACGCAATTCAAAGCGGATTAAAAAAGTCATGAACTAATAGCTACATCATACAGATACGAGAAAAAATCATAGAATTTTTTATGGATTTTCATAAACAATTTGTACAAATCTATACATTTTATTTAGAATCGTCAATATTAGTTGAATCGAATTTAAAACTCACAAATTCTCTGCACAATTAGCCATAGAATACGAATCAAATATTACTATTTTAATATCACTCCCATAAGTCTGTTTTATAGGATACCAAAAAATCCCATAAGTGAAAAAATGTATTTTGCGTTTTAAAAAAAAGCAAATTGTTTCGTATAATGTAACGTATAATGGTGTAAAATGAGATACGTGATGAGAGTATGTTCGTTAAAGCCGATAGAGCTTTAACAAAAGAGAATTCACAATCACCAAATTACAGTCGTCTATGTTTTGACCTTTAATTTTAAAAGGCCTGTACACAAATGTGGGGGAAGTACAAAGATCGCGCAAACAGCGTGAGGTAAATACAATATCGAGCGCGAGATAAATATATTATTGCGAGGATAATGTGTTTTTTATACTTTTGACATAAAATGTTTTGACCTTTTACATAACAGTCTTTTTAGAGCATTTTTTAATCCTCATTGGTTGGTTTTGGGTGGGTACCAACTGCGTTAGAAGGTTGAAACTTTTTTAAGTACAATTTTCGTAAACGTTTTGAACTTTAGACTAATGTCCAGAGAGAATGTGGGAAACCTAGCTACAAGTTCGTGACTTTTTTAAGAAACATTTTTTTCTGTTGGTACAAAAACCTCATTACTGTTTTATTTTTTCCAACTGGGTTGTCAGTAAATTTTAAGAAAATCCTACCTTCATCATCTGAGATAACTATTTCAAGTGAACCCTCGTCACTTTGCCACTGTGCACTGGTTTTACTTTTGCAAGGCAATGATAGTAATGTTTCAAGCTTTGATACTTTTTTTAAAAATGCTTCATTTTCCAGAGTTTTTTCATTTGTACTTTTTTGTCTGAGTGTGCCACTTTTATCTTGACTAGAACTAGGCATTGTAGAGCTATGTTGCTCTACCAAATGACTATTTTTACTTGAGGACCTTGATATAGGGACATGGCCTACAATACCCTTGGCAAGTGAACAAAGGGTCTCCGAACGTAAACATTCAGGGGCGTGTTAACCATTTTCACTGTTCCACATGATCCAACCGTATACAACGAACTATGGTGTCGACATGTCTCGTCACGCGCATCTAACAAAAAGTGAACCAATCAAATGGTCCGCAGGGATTCGTACGACGACTTCCATTCTTAAAAAGACGTCAAGCGGTAAATTTGAAACAAGTTCAACGCTGCATAAGCGAATTTCAAAAATAACTCAAAAAGAGTGTCATAAATAATGTTCTAAGGGTAAAACGAAAATGAAAAATAAGTGTTTAATATTTATAGCAAGTATTAAACTGTAAAAAGGAGTCTTATTACAAAATTTGAAGTGCTTTTTTTTAAAACATTAAAAATATTATAATCTTCTATCCTACTTGACACTGCTAATCTTTGTAATAACAAGGGAAGTTTCTTAATTGGCTAATATTAAGCTTTTTAATATTTAAATTATTATAAATAAATTTTACCACTGTACAAAGTCATGCACTTTTTGAATAATATAATCATAGAAAAGCTAGTATAAAAATTTTTTAAAAGGAAATAATAAATATACTTTTATAATTTAAGTTTTATTATGATTTTTATGATTTATTAATAGTACGCCATAAAAGGTGTAAAGTCCGTAATACATAGTTATGAAGATCATAAAAAATGGCCAAGGTCCAAGCATCGAAAACTGTTTTTTGGTGATTGTGAATTCTCTTTTGTTAAAGCTCCATCGGCTTTAGTGAACACATTCTCATTACCAATCTCTGCTTCGCACTTGATTTAATCAAAAATGCGAAATTTTCTACATTATGTTCAATAAGTCTATTATATCAAATGTATATTATATTTATTTCTGTACATAGGTCTGAGGCTGTTTACTCAGATATTGCATAATGGAGTACACATCTTCTTTTTAATGTTTTGTCAAATATTTTTTTCTCATTTTGCATTAAATTTTATTCTTAGCCATCCTGAAAAATCTATATCATTTCAATAAATTGATATTATTACCATTCATGACATGCATTAGTATTGACACAAAACTATTTTTTCTGTTTTTTTATAATTTACGAAAATGCGCATTCTATTCAAATAAAAATTATTATTAAACATTTTATTGCAACTTATGAATGCATCTAATTTGTTTATATTTAATTTACATGTAACTTAGGTGAAAAATATTGTTAAATAAAATTTTATTGTAGTTTATAACAAATTTGTAGATAATTTTTGGTTAAATAACTTTTGTCTCTTAATTTTGTTCGCTTCTTGTGGCATTTATCCAAAAAAAGTTTTTAAAATTTTTTATCTTTCTTTTTTACGATTGAAAAAAATCTAATCCTCCTATCTAAAAATGATTAATAACACATTTATAGATCTTTTTATGTGGACAACTTTAGGCTGTTAATTTTAGTTCGTACCTTGTGTCGTTTTTCGAAAAATGTAATTTTATCATTTTGAATGTTATTTTTTATGATTTAAACAAAAACTACGTGTCCTATCAAAAATTATTCATCACAAATTTGAATGAGTTTCAGCTAAGTTTTGCCACAGCAACTTTTTTTTATTTATTTTTTTCATAGCTTGTGTCGTTTGTCGAAATCATTGAATTTTTATTTTCAATTTTCTTTTTACGACTAAAAACAAAAACTATGCATCCTATCAAAAAGTGATTAATGACAAATTTTTAAATCTTTTCAGGGCGCGCTTATTTAGTAAATTGACTTTTTTCGTATCTTGCATAGATTGGCCGCAAAAGGGAACTTTTGATTTTTAAAACTATTTTTTGTATGATCAAAATTTTAGTTTTCAACTTTTCGACAAAATTAAAAGATTTGTCATGACAATTTTGTCGAGCTTTAAAAAATAAACGCTTTTCTTCCCTTGACTTTTTTCATATCATGTGTTGTTTTACTTAAAATGTTCATTTTGGTTTGTTTTTTTGGATTTTGAAATTTTTTTAATTTTTAATTTTCATTTTCTTGAAAAAAAGTCAAAAGGATAAATTGTTTGAGTTTCCGAGTACTAAAAATAGCCGTATTTTAAAAATGTGCACATTTTTTATAATTTTTATCCAACGTAGCTGGTTTACGAACTTTTTCTTTCTTTTTAGGCCCTAAAAAATATGCCAAAGCAGAATCCAATCTGATCAATCTTTCGAAAGTTATCGTGCCTACAGAATACAGACTACAGACAGACAGATAGACAGACTCAGGTTGTCTCCAAACGTGGACTTTTGATAAAAACCGACAAAGTGAAATTTTACGTAAAACCAATACCTTTTCATTAGGATAAGAATGTAAAAAGATAAAATTCAATTTTTGTAAAAGATACATCCATAAATTATGGAATAAAATTTTTTTAATTACATCCATCTTTATTATTTACACTTTAATGTATTTCTTGTTCCTAACGATCGATTACATATTATGAAAAGTATAATTCCATTTAGGTGGAAAACCGTTTCTTAAAAAATAAAACAAATTCTTATTATTCATTTTTTCCTATCTAAAATTTAGAAACACTGTATTAAAATCTAAATAATGACGCGAAAGGTTTTGATCCGTGGTTAGGCAAGCGTCTTTACGTTGTGGTGGTAACCAATATGGAGGCCGTCGTACGAGACGCGACTTGAACCTATTTCGTATCCCCAAATGGCGGGACTTTAGTTTCTTGGATCATGCCATTTCTATTTGAAATATTAAGCGAACATCATAGAGATATTACAGCTAGAGTAGGCGTGCCATAGGTCGCCTGTAAGTGAGAATGTCCGCACGTTAGAAAGCGAGATACAATGAATTTGGCGTTGCTGTCTTTGTCTACTGAAGCATGCGCAATGACTTCATTCTCGCAGCCGTTAATGCATATTTACAATAATATAATAAAGTAACGCATGCGCAGTACTCTGTAAAAGAGAGAGACAGAAATACCGATTCGATTCTCTTTCTCTCTTTTCATTCAAAGGACGCTCTCAATTACAGGCATGTCTACTCTATCTGTAATATCTCTATGGCGAAAATGCCTGACACGCTAGAAGAAGGAAGGATAATCTAGAGCAGCACCCTGGAACTCTGAGTTGAAAATATTTGAAATGTTGACGGAAACCGTGTGGCGGCGCCACCTATGCAGTTGGCCTATGCTCGCAACAAATGTATGGCAAAATACGAATTTTGAGTTTAAAAACACTTTAAAAGTTATTTAATGACAGTGTTAAACAATCTTTGCGTATTTCAAGTGATTTTTGTGAAATTTTCTCACATCCTAGAGAAAGAAAACTAAACAGAAGTGCTTTCAAATATACAAATTTGCATCTATTTACAGATGCTCCAAAATATTTGACAGGTGCGGTGAAAATGGTGAAGTGCGTTTGTTTTAATTGCAATTCGGGAATAAAAGCAATCAGGAGCAGGATAAAGCTGGCAAAATTCAATTTTTTAAAGTACGGAATGATGACAAGATTCTTAAAGAATGGCAAATAGCTATTTTAAGGGATGATATCAAACTGAAACCTGGTGATGCAGAAGATATCATCCGAGAAATGGTTTTTCGGGGACATGATGGAAGTGTTGTGGCAACGGTAAGTGATGAACTAAAATTTAATTTTTAACAAATATAATTAATTTTAATTAATTCATTTAAACATTTACTTTTCGACTTAACCATTTTCATGAAATTTAACTTAAGACTTAAGACGAAAAGGGAATTTTCATTATACTTATTTTTAAATTAAAGATATATGATCTAAATAAGTTATTTCAAGATAAAAAAGAAACGTTAAAAATGATTTATGAAATCGAAGAAAATATTTTAAGATTAGTTTCTATTTAACAAATGAATATTAATTTGTGGTTGCTGTAAAAGACTATGTATGTTTAATACTCATTATTTAACTTAATGTTTTTCTCTGTCACTTCAGGTGAAAGTTGCAACTGTTATTTAATCCTAATTCTGTAGGGCTTTTTTATTCCTTAAAAGATTTTCTGTAAATGTCATTGGTACGTTTTTATTAAAATTATTTTATTAAGAGCTTATAAAATCGTTATTTTTGTAAACAATAGATTTTCATAAATAACATTTTTTTAAATAAAAATGTACTAATGAGATTTATGGACAATCTTTAAAAGAATACAATAAGCCCCACAATATTAAAATTAAATAAGAATTGCAACTTTTACTTTTTAAAAAACGAACAACCATAAAACCTAAATAGTTATTGTCAAATAAAGAAAACCGGAAATGTTTTTTTCAAAACTGTACCACGAGTTTTTTTTTCTAAAATTAGTTATAGTTAACATTAGAATATTTTTCTCGATTTTACAAATCTTTTTTAACAAGATTAATTTTTTGAACTTGAATTAATATATAATAATAACAATAAGTAAATATAAAATAAAACCCAGAAAAAGTGGAAATTTTAATGTTCCGAGCACGCGAAAGAAGCTTTCGTCTACGATCTCGATTTTTATCTGCAAATGCAAATGCGTTAGTTTGCCAAAATTAAAATGGCTAATGAAAAAAAAAGAAAACCTGATAAACAAGAAAGCTGCAAATTTGGTATTAACTTAAACGTCACGAACCTAGAACTGATTTTTTAGTTTTAAAAAGTTCATTAAAGATATGAATTTGCTTATTAAAATATTTCAAAATCCGAAATGAATTGAAATAAATTAATACAATAAATATACATTTTATATAATATAATACAAAATATTATAAAGTTTATACTATTTTATTTTCAAATACATATTTAAAAATTATACAAAAAATTATAATTGTTTTACAATTTAACTGTGCATACATAAAAATTTGTTCTAGTTAGTTGGAATGTTTTGGAATTTACGCCTAAAATCAGTGAATTTTACGATTTTCGCAAAATATTTTTAATTTGAAAGATTAAAAAAGTCCTAAAGATCATTATCTTTTACTTAAAATTACCAGAAAATTATTTTATTTAACAAAAACTTTTTTTTAAGACTTTCGCCTGGCAATATTTTAATTATCGGGCAACTGCATAAGTGGCGCCGCCACACAGCTTCCGTCAATTCTCATGACAAATATATTCTACAGGCCTCCAGAAAAGTATGGCATGGGGCTGATCTAGAGCAGGCTGGGTCGACTCGCATGCAAGGCGATGACCACTTATATTGACGGTGGCACCATCTAAAAGTAAGACGTTAACTAAAATGTACTTATGTGTTTGTGCAAATATATGTTTACTTTATTTGAATGTGTGTGCGAATTAAAACTACAGAAAATAAAGGAATGAATTCAAAATT
>JAAAKG020143925.1:0-11253 GCA_010014905.2 Druon quercuslanigerum
ACTTGGGGTGATTGCTAGAGAGATTGATCAGCAACCTGGGTCGGAGCAGTGTTGCGGAATGAACGTGTTATTTAAATGTATAACACGAGAATTTTAGATCAATCTAAAAAATTTTATAACCCCTTCCTCACACTACTCCCCTCCCCACGGAGTGAGCACGTCTACCCCGAAAGGGAAACGGCTTAATGGTGTAATTAAATTACAGTTTTTGAATCAAGTTATAATATTCATGACATTTGAAATAATTTAGTTAAAATATATTGCATTAGATTAAACTTTTGGGTTCAGAATGCTTGAATTTTGTGAAAAATTCGTCATTCTTGGTAGGAAATTAATCTATTTCTATTTGAAACCTGAACGTCTCGGTTGAGAACTTTGAATTTGATTAAAAATTCGTCTTTTTAACAGGAAATTAATCTTTTTGTTTAACAAATCATCTTTTTTAGTTGAAACTTCAACTTTTTGCTTAAAAATTCTTGAATTTTGTTAAAAATATTTAAAAAATTGTTTGGTAGTAAATTAATCTTTTTTAGTTAAAACCTGAACTTTTTGGTTAGAAACTTTGAATTTGATTGAAAATTCATTTTTTTTACTAGAAATTAATCTTCTTGTTAAAAAAGTCTTCTTTTTAATATAAAAATTCAGCTTTTTTGTTAAAAATTCTTGAATTTTATTAACAATTCGCCTTTTTTTGGTAGTAAATTAATTTTTTTTTTAAATGTATGTTTTTATTCGAAAATTCCACTTTATGGTAGAGAATTCTTGAATATAATTAAAAATGCGAATTTTTGGTAGTAAATTAATGTTTTTGTTTAACAATTCATGTTTCTTAGTTAAAACTTCAAGTTTTAGTTGAAAACTTGGGTGAGAATTCTTGAAGTTTATTAACACTTCGCCTTTTAATAGTGAATTATTATTTTTGTTTAAAAACTCTTTCCCTTAAGTCGAAAATTTAAATTTTGGATTCGAAATTCTTGAATGTTGTAAAAAATTCGTCATTTTTGGTAGGAGAATAATCATTTTCTATTTGAAACCTTAACTTTTTTATTGAGAACTTTTAAATTGATAAAAAATTCTTCTTTTTAGAAGCAAATTAATCTTTTTAGTTAAAGATTCATCCTTTTTAGTTAAAACTTCAACTTTTTAGTTAAGAATTCTTAAATTTTGTTTAAAAAATTCTGTTTTTGTAGTAACTTAATTTTTTTAGTTAAAACCTTAACTTTTTGTTTGAAAACTTTAAATTTTATTAAAAATTCGTATATATAAGTAGAAGTTAATCTTCTGGTTTAAAAATTCTTTTTTATCTAAAAATTCAGTTTTTTTATTGCGATATTTTGATGTTTATTGAAAATTCGCCTTTACTCGTAGTAAATTAATCTTTTTGTTATAATTTTTTTGGTAGTAAATTATTCTTTTTTAGTTAAATCCTTAACTGTTTGGTTGTAAATTTTAAATTTGATTAAAAATTCATATTATTTAGTAGAAATTATCTTCTTGTAAAAAAGTCTTCTTTTTTATATAAAAATACAGCTTTTTGACTAAGATTTCTTGCATTTTATTTAAAATTCGCCTTTTATGGCAGTAAATTAATGCTTTTGTTTGAAAATTCATGTTTCTTAGTTAAAAATTTAAGTTCTTATTTCAGAATTTTATTGAAAATTCGTCTTTCTTGGTCGTAAATTAATCTTCTTTAGTTGAAACCTTAACTCTTTGTTGAAAACTTTAAAATTCATTAAAAATCCGTCTTTTTAGCAGTAAATTAATTCTTTTTAGTTAAGGATTTATCCTTTTTGGTAGAGAATTCTTGAATGTTTAAAAAAAAAATGTTATAGTAAAGTAATCTTTTTTAGTTAAAACCTTAACTTTTTGGTTGAAAACTTTAAATTTTATAAAAAAAGTCATACATTTTATTCAAAATTAATCTTCTTGTTTAAAAATTCTTTTTTATTTGAAACATCAGATTTTTGATTGAGATTTCTTAAATATTATTAAAAATTCGCCTTTCCTCGTAGTAAATTAATATTTTTGTTACAATTTTTTTAGTGATAAATTAATCATTTTTAGTTGAAATTAATCTTCTTGTTAAAAAAGTCTTCTTTTTTGTTTAAAAATTCAACTTTTTGGTTGAGGATTCTTGAATTTTTGATTCGCCTTTTTTGGTAGTAAATTAATCTTTTTGTTTAAAAATTATTTTTCTTGAGTCAAAAATTGAACTTTTTGATTCCAAATTCTTGAATTTTTTAAAAAATTCGTCATTTTTGGTAGGAAATGAATCATTTTCTATTCGATACCTTAACTCTTTTGTTGAAAACTTTCAAATTCATTAATAATTCGTCTTTTTAGCAGTTAATTAATTCTTTCTAGTTAAAGATTCATCCTTTTTGGTTGAGAATTCTTGAATGTTTAAAAAAAAATTTATAGTAAAGTAATCTTCTTTACTTAAAACCTTAACTTTTTGGTTGAAAACTTTAAATTTTATAAAAAAGTCATACATTTTATTCAAAATTAATCTTCTTGTTTAGAAATTCTTTTTTATTTAAAACATCAGATTTTTGATTGAGATTTCTTGAATATTATTAAAAATTCGCCTTTCCTCGTAGTGAATTAATATTTTTGTTACAATATTTTTGATAGTAAATTAATCATTTTTAGTTGAAATTAAACTTCTTGTTAAAAAAGTCTTCTTTTTTATTTAAAAATTCAACTTTTTGGTTGAGGATTCTTGAATTTGGGTAAAAATTCGCCTTTTTTTGGTAGTAAATTAATCTTTTTGTTTAAAAATTATTTTTCTTGAGTCAAAAATTGAACTTTTTGATTCCAAATTCTTGAATTTTTTTAAAAATTCGTCATTTTTGGTAGAAAATTAATCATTTTCTATTCGATACCTTAACTTTTTTGTTGAAAACTTTCAAATTCATTAAAAATTCGTCTTTTTAGCAGTAAATTAATTCTTTTTAGTTAAAAATTCATCCTTTTTCGTTTAAACTTCAACTTTTTTTTGAGAATTCTTGAATTTTGTTAAAAATTTTTTGGTTTTGTAGTAAAATAATCTTTTTTAGTTAAAACCTTAACTTCAGATTTCTTATTCAGATTTCTTGAACTTTATTGAAAATTTGCCTTTCCTCGTAGTAAATTAATCTTTTTGTTACAATTTTTTTGGTAGTAAATTCATCATTTTTAGTTGAAAGTCATCTTCTTGTTAAAAAAGTCTTCTTTTTTGTTTAAAAATTCAACTTTTTGGTTGAGGATTCTTTAATTTTGGTAAAAATTCGCCTTTGTTTGGTAGTAAATTAATGTTTTTGTTTAAAAATTATTTTTCTTGAGTCAAAAATTGAACTTTCTGATTCCAAATTCTTGAATTTTTTTAAAAATTCATCATTTTTGGTAGAAAATTAATAATTTTCTATTCGATACCTTAACTTTTTTGTTGAGAACTTTCAAATTCATTAAAAATTCGTCTTTTTAGCAGTAAATTAATTCTTTTTAGTTAAAAATTCATCCTTTTTCGTTTAAACTTCAACTTTTTTTTGAGAATTCTTGAATTTTGTTAAAAATTTTTTGGTTTTGTAGTAAAATAATCTTTTTTAGTTAAAACCTTAACTTCAGATTTCTTGTTCAGATTTCTTGAACTTTATTGAAAATTTGCCTTTCCTCGTAGCAAATTAATCTTTTTGTTACAATTTTTTTTGTAGTAAATAAATCTACGATTAAAAATTCATCTATTTATAAACAATGAAACAACTAGGTTTCAAGGTAGAAGTACTTTCTTATAAATGCATTTTGTGGTAGATGGTTTAAAAGTTAAGATAAAAATTAATTTTCTTCGTTTTAAATTGAACTATTTTGATAAAAATTCACTTGTTTTTTGTTAAAAAACTACTTTCGTAATTGAAAAATTAACCTATTCCATTTCGGTTCAAAAATGCTTCATTTTTAGGTAAAATTCACCTTTCTGTTAAAATTAAAATACTTTGTTAAAAATTACTTTATTCTTGAAAATTATTTTCCTTAATTTTAAAATTCAAGTTTTTCGATGAAAATTCTTGTATATTGTTAGAAGTTCGTCTTTTTAAAATTCACTTTTTCATCAAAATTTTATATTTTTGATTTGATAATTCAGCTGTTTTTTTTCTAGAAATTTGGTCATTTTGTCTTGAAAGTTTAATAAGTTAGTAAAAAATTGAAATAAATAAATTACAGTTTAACTATGCCATTTTTGGTTACGAATGTAGCTTGCTTAGTTTAAAAATTTAATAATATCTGGATGAACTGTCACGTAAAGTTGAATTAAGAATATTTCAACACCTCATCTGAAAATCACTTTTTAATTTTAAATTTTGATTTATTACAGAAGTTAAAGTAAATGGCAACGTGCCCAGAGGCAGACCGCAGGCAGAAAGTATGCCAGGACATAAAAGTATGGCAGAAAATAGTTAATAAGAAGAGTGTCAGTAGAGGGAATGTCGCCTGAAACAAGACCTTGGATACTGATGGACCCAAGTAGGGAACCTCACATGACGACTTTGTGCGGATCTTCACTTGGGGTGATTGCTAGAGAGATTGATCAGCATCTTGGGCCGAAGCAGTGTTGCTGAGTGAACGTGTTATTTAAATAAATCACACGAGAATTCTTGATCAATCTAAAAATTTTATAACCCCTTCCTCATTTTACTCCCCTCCCCCCGAGTGAGTCACGCCTACCCCGAAAGGGAAACGGCTTAATGGTGTAATTAAATCACAGCTTTTATTCAAGTTATAATATTTATGACTTTGAATTTGATTAAAAATTTGTCTTTTTGACAGTAAATTAATCTTTTAGTTTAACAAATCATCTTTTTTAGTTGAAACTTCAACTTTTTGTTGCGAATTCTTGAATTTTGTTAAAAATATTAAAAAAATTTTTTTGTAGTAACTTAATCTTTTTTAGTAAAAACCTTAACTTTTTGGTTGAAAACTTTAAATTTTATTAAAAATTCATATATTTTAGTCTAAATTAATCGTATATATAAGTAGAAGTTAATCTTCTTGTTTAAAAATTCTTTTTTATTTAAAACTTCAGATTTTTGATTGAGATTTCTTAAATTTTATTAAAAATTCGCGTTTCCTCGTAGCAAATTAAACTTTTTTGGTTAAAACCTGAACTTTTTCGTTGAAGACTGTGAATGTAATAAAATATTCATCTTCTTGAGTAGAAATTATTTTTCTTGCAAAAAAGTCTTCTTTTCTGTTTAAAAAATTCAGCTTTTGGTTGAGAATTTTTGAATTTTTTTTAAAATTCGCTTTCATGAAAGTAAATTAATGCTTTTGTTCAAAAATTAATGTTTCTTAGTTAAAACTTCAAGTGGTTATTTCAGAATTTTTCAGATTCAAAATTCTTGAATTTTGTGAAAATCTCGTCATTTTTGGTAGGAGATTAATCATTTTCTAAAATTCGCCTTTTTTTGGTAGTAAATTAATCTTTTTGTTTAAAAATGTATGTTTTTATTTGAAATTTTAATTTAATGGTAGAGAGTTCTTAAATTTTATTAAAAATGCGACGTTTTGATGGTAAATTAATGTTTATGTTTAAAAATTCACATTCCGAGTTGCTTTTTCAAAATTTTGTTAAAAATTCGTCTTTCTTGGCAGTAAATTAATCTTTTTAGTTGAACATTTAACTTTCTGGTTAAGAACTCTCAAATCTTTTAAAACTTTGACTTTTTATAGTAAATTAATCTTTTTGTTTAAAAATTCTTTTCCTTGAGTCGAAAATTTAACTTTTTGATTCAAAATTCTTGAATTTTGTGAAAATCTCGTCATTTTTGGTAGGAGATTGATCATTTTCTATTTAAAACCTTAAATTTTTTGTTGGGAACTTTGAAATTGATTCAAAATTCTTTTTTTTCGCAGTAAAATAATTCCTTTTAGTTAAAGATTCATAATTTTTAGTTAAAACTTCAACTTTTTAGTTGACAATTCTTGAATTTTGTTTTTAAAAATGTTGTTTTTGCAGTAAATTAATCTTTTTTAGTTAAAACCTGAACTTTTTGGTTAGAAAATTTGAATTTGACTAAAAATTCCTTTTTTTTAGAAATTAATCTTCTTGTTTATAAATTCTGTTTTATTTAAAATTTCAGCTTTTTGGATTGAGATTTCTTGAATTTTATTGACACAATTGAAACAATTTTTTTGTCGTGAATCTGTGTTTAAAAATTCATATTTTTGTTAAGAAGTTGAATAACTAGGTTTTAAGGTGGAACTACTTCCTTAAAAATGCATTTTTTGGTTGATGATCAAAAGTTTAGATAAAAATTCATTTTCTTAGTTGGAAATTAAACAATTATGATTCAAATTCCTTCTTTTGTTGTTGAAAAATTATTTTGGTAATTAAAAATTTACCTGTTCCATGTGAGTTCGAAAATGGTTCCTTTTTAAGTAAATATCCAACTTTTCGTTAAAATTGAATTACTCTGTTAAAAATTATTCTAGCTTAGATGAAAATTCAACTTCTTTGTTGAGAGTTCTTATACATTGTTAGAAATTCGTCTTTTCTAGTATAAAATGAACTTTTCCATCAAAATTTCATAATTTTCTTTTCATAAATCAACTGTTTTTTATAGAAAATTCGTCATTTTGTCTTGAAAGTTTAATGGGTTAGTTAAAAAATTTAATTAAATAAATTAAAGTTTGACTATTCCATTTTTGGGTACTATTTCAACAGCTCACCTGAAAATCACTTTTTAATTTTAATTTTTTATTTATTACAGAAGCTTTTAATTCGCCACCCGGTCTCGTAGACAATATAGACACATTATTGGGGGAAGGGGTGTCATAACCAAATCAAGGGTTATAAAAATGGGGGGGGGGTCAAAAATGTCCTAATATTGGAAAATTATTTAATGGATGCTTCCTTACTCCCTACAAGTTTTTAAAGAGTTATTTCCCCCTCAATGCAATTTTTCCTGGAGTGCGCCGATTAGTCGAGACTGGAAGTGCATTGCAAACGATGAAGTGCACAAAAAAGTACGACGAGGTCGCATCCGCAACATGTTTTTCTTGTGGGTCTTCTGTGTACATCGTAAGGCCTCCCTGGAGGCTTAGCCTCGTGCCAATATTTAATGAAAACTGCTTTCTTCCTCTGGCGGAACTCGCTTCTTACCCGATCCATCATCCCTAACGATACCCTTTTCCTATTCATCTTTTCAAGCCATCAATCCCAGAAATGTCTTTTTTTTTGGTACTTAAAGTCGCAAATGAATGCGAGTCTTCAATCTGGCTATTGTACTGCAGACTAATCTGTTAATACGTCGACTGTGTGGTTGTTTCAACTAGACTTAAGGATTATCTCGAAACTACAGCAAAAATCCTACAGAGCCCATACATTCTGGATATTCAACTTGTAAACCCGGAAAACACGGGGTCGTTTGGCGGATTCCTGGAGTCAACGAGTAAGCCGGATTGGCCAGTTTGGGAAATAATTGGGAGGCGGGAACGTCCGTCTGGCAGAAAAGGTCATCTATCTCTTTGCAAATAAAAAATTCAATAGAGAATTTTGTTGAATTTAAATTTTATTATTACTAAATAAAAAAGAAGCAAATATTTAACTGTATATATATTTTTTCAAGTAAAAAGAATGAATTTTTACAGAATAAGATTAATTTACTACAAAAAAAAAACGTTTATAAAGAAAGATCGATTTGTACCAAAAAAGAGGAATTTTTAAACAAACAGAATTTTTGAACAAAAAGACTAATTTACTATCAAAAAAAGACGAATTTTTAAAAAAATTTAAGAATTTCAAAGCAGAAAGTTAAGGTTTTAATGAAAAAAGATTAGTTTACCACTGAAAAAAAAGGAATTTTTAACAAAATTCAAGAACTCTCTATCAGCAAGTGGAATTTTCAACTAAAAAAGGTTCATTGTTGAATAAAAAGATTAATTTACTACCAAAAAAGACAAATGTTTAACAAAATTCAAGAATTTTGATTCAAAAAGTTCAGTTTTCAACTAAAACAGAATTTTTAAATAAAAAAGTTAATTTACAAGCAAAAAAGATGAATTTTTTAAACAATTAAAGAATTATTAACCAGAAAGTTAAGTTTTCAACAGAAACATATTAATTTACTGGCAAAAAAGAAATTTTTATAATAATATTCAAAAATTCTGAAATAAAAAGTTAAAGTTTCAACTAAAAAAGAAGAATTTTAAAGAAAATTCAATAATTCTGAACCAAAAACTTCAATTTTCAACAAAAAAAGAATTTTTAAACATAGATAATTATTTATAGCCAAAAAATACGAATTTTTAATAAAATGCTAAGTTATTAACCAAAAAGTTAAGATTTCAACTAGAAAAGAATAATTTAGTATTGACAATAACGAATTTTTAACAAAATTTAAGAATTCTGAAATAAAAGTTGAAGTTTCAACTAAAAAAGAAGAATTTTAAAGAAAATTCACTAATTCTGAACCAAAAAGTTCAATTTTCAATTAAAAAAGACAAATTTTTAACAAAATTCAAGAATTTTGATCCCAAACGTTCAGTTTTCAACTAAAACAGAATTTTTAAATAAAAAAGTTAATTTACAACCAAAAAAGATGAATTTTTTATACAATTAAAGAATTATTAACCAGAAAGTTAAGGTTTCAACAAAAAATAATAATTTACTGGCAAAAAAAAAATTTTTATAATAAAATTCAAGAATTCTGAAATAAAAAGTTAAAGTTTCAACTAAAAAAGAATTTTAAAGAAAATCCAATAATTCTGAACCAAAAACTTCAATTTACTACAAAAAAAGAATTTTTAAACATAGATAATTATTTACAGCCAAAAAATACGAATTTTTAATAAAATGCTGAGCTATTAACCAAAAAGTTAAGGTTTCAACTAGAAAAGAATAATTTAGTATTAACAATAACGAATTTTAACAAAATTCAAGAATTTTGAGCCAAAAAGTTGAATTTTCAACTAAAAAATAAGAATTTTTAAACAAAAAGATTAATTTCTACCGCAGAGGAAGAATTTTAAATAAAATTCGATAATTTTGAACCAAAAAGTTGAATTTTGAACTAAACAACTAGAATTTTCAAACATAAAGACTAATTAACTAAAAAAAAAGAATTTATAATAATATCCAAGAATTTTGAACTAATAAGTTAAAGTTTCCACTAAAAAAAAAGAATTTTTTAACAAAAAGATTAATTCACTATCGCAGAGAATAATTTTGTAGAAAATTAAATAATTCTGAATAAAAAATGAGAATTTTCAACTAAAAAACCAGAATTTTTAAACATAAAGACAAATTAAATAAAAAAAAGAATTTATGATAAAATTCAAGAATTCTGAACTAAAAAGTTGAAGTTTTAACTAAAAAACAAGACTTTTTAAACAAAAATATTATTTTACCACCAAAAAAGACAAATTATTATTAAAATTTTAGAATTTCTAAGCAAAAAGTGAAGGTTAAAATGAAAAATGATTAATTTGCCAACGAAAAAGAGGACTTTCTAACTACCTAAGACAAATTTTTAACTAAATTAAAGAATTTTTATCCAAAAAGTTCAATTTCCGTTAAAAAAGAAGAATTTTTAAACAAGAACGTTAATTTATTACCAAAAAAAGAATTTTCAATAAAATTTAAGATCTTTAAGCCAAAAAGTTTAGTTTTGAACTAAAATAAAATTTTTAAACAAAAAAGTGGATTTGCAACCAAAAAAGATGAATATTTAATACAATTAAAGAATTCTTAACCAAAAAGTGAAGGTTTCAACAAAAAAATATTAATTAACTAGCAAAAAAGAAGATTTTTTTTTCAAATTTAAGAATTCTAAAGCCAAAAATTGAAGTTTTAATTTAAAAAAATAAATTTTTAAACAAAAAGACTAATTGACTAAAAAAAATTATAATAAAATTCAAGAAATCTGAACTAAAAAGTAGAAGTTTCAACTAAAAAAGTAGAATTTTTAAACAAAAATATTAATTTACTATCGCAGAAGAAGAATTTTATAGAAAATTAAAAAATTCTTAACCAAAAAGTTCAATTTTCAACTAAAAAAGAAGAATTTTCAAACATAAATATTAATTTATAACCAAAACAGTCGAATTTTTAATAAAATTATAAGTTATTGACCAAAAATTAAGGTTTCAACTAGAAAAGATTAATTTAGTATTGAAAATAACGAATTTTTAACAAAATTCAAAAATTTTGAACCAAAAAGTTAAATTTTCAAATAAAAAATAATAATTTTTCAACAAAAATATTAATTTACTACCAAAAAAGACGAATTTTTATTAAAATTTAAGAATTTCTTAGCAAAAAGTTAAGGTTACAATGAATAAAGAATAATTTACCATCGAAAAAGATAAATTTTTAACAAAATTCAAGAATTCTTTAACAACAAGTGGAAATTTTAACTAAAAAAGGTGAATTGTTAAACAAAAAGATTGCTGTAATACCAAAAAAGACAAATTTTTAACAAAATTCAAGAATTTTGATACAAAATTTTCAATTTTCTGTTAAAAAAGAAGAATTTTTTAACAAGAAGTTTAATTTATTACCGAAAGAAGACTTTTTAATAATATTCAAGTACTTTGAAGCAAAAAGTTCAGTTTTCAACTAAAATAAAATTTTCAAACAAAAAAATTGATTTACAACCAAAAGATGAATTTTTTATACAATTCAATAGTTCTTAACCAAAAAGTTAAGGTTGCAACAAAAAAATATTAATTTACTAGCAAAAAAGAATAATTTTTAATAAAATTCAAGAATTCTGAACTAAAAAGTTGAAGTTTCAACTAAGAATTATTTAAATAAGTATAATTTGTTTAAATTATCACTTTTCCAAAGATACTTTAAAAGTCTTATTGTATGTGTTATATTTTATTTCATTTTTTGTTATCGAAAAATTACAGATTAAGCAAATAAAAGTAGCTTACACTGATGGAAATTTGTTAAACATTACAGAAAAAAGTAGACATCTCTGGCTCAATTTTTAGAAGTTTTAAAAATAAACAATAAATAAGTGCTTGAATAATTATATAAATGTTTTAGAAAAAATTAGTACCTAAACAATAAAAAAATATTGCATTTCGATCAGAAATTCCGAATATTTTTTTTTATATTTGTTGGGAATTTATAATTGTGTAAATAATGTGAATTTGTTTAAAAAATTGAAAATTGTTTAAAAAGTTTAGGGAAATAGTTAACATATCTGTTTTTAATTATTTGTATGAAAAAGACGACGGAAATTTTTAAAAAGTAACAATAATATGTAA